>JAXGGA010000844.1:0-185386 GCA_038373865.1 Uloborus plumipes | reverse complement strand
GACATAAAATAGCAATTCCTTTTCTCTCAAGAGCAATGATGAATTACCTACAGCCAGCGGGTCACATGGATGGCCAAGAAGCTACCTTACGTGACAGTCATAAGTGTTGGTAATTAAAAACTAAATACCGGAACCTTTTATACTTCCTTTTCTTTCCGTCTGTTTTAGTTTCTCAAATGCAGGCAAATAGAAAAATTGTTACAAATTTAGCGCCAGAACCGTCATTTCAAGAATTTGTTGGGTGGGGCAAAGAGCTTACTACATTTTATGGGAGAAAAACAACAAAATCATCCAAAAATGCTTAAGGTATACGTACACACTTGGACATTTTTTTTTTATTTTTCACTCTAAAAATCCAATTTTTTAACAGTAGGTCACTGGTGTATGTTTAAAACCTTTTCGACATAAAAATCTGAAAAAAAAACTTAAATAAATAGTAACTAATTAAGATTTAATGAGCTAATTAGCACATTTTTCTAAACACGATATCTCAAAAGCAAATTGGTTTAGGAACACAATTTTTGTCAAAAAATGTTCCTAATATTACCCTTCGTGTGGTCTTCCTCAATAAAGATTCTAGAGATAGTAGACTTTTTTACTGATAGTTTTAACTACAGAAGGACAAAAAAATCAAGATTTTTCCCGAAATCTTGAACTTTAAAAATCCATTAAAAATGTACTTTTCCAGTTACAGCTCTGATTGAGGCAGACCACATCTGCTCAACTATGCAGAATCCAATGGTACTAAAATAATTGAGGTAGATGAATTCACTATTGTGTAGTTATGTTTGGAAGAATGTAGCATATGGCAAAATAGCAATGCTTCAGAAATTGAGTTTAAAGATTTCGAAACACTTTGTAAGCAATGGCAAAACCAAAAGAAAAACCCTTGTAACTCGAGAAATATTTCAAATATTGACTACATCTTAGTATTGTTTGAAAGCTAACAGATTGGAGAACATTTTAGGAAAATAAAAAAAAAGTGATATTTTGGACGAATTTTGAGATTTCAAGTGTGTACATATACCTTAAATTAAACTATGTTTCTAAAATCCGGGGGGGGGGCATTTACCCTTGCCCCGCCCTCTATTTATTTCTCGAATGACAGGCCTCTTTGGAGCCAAATGTTCCGAAATTGGTTTATAGTTTTAAATTTCATTAAGAAAATAAAAATCAAATACTGATAGCAAGTTTTTAATTAGTGACTTTTCCAAAGGGCCCTTCTCAAACGTATGGAGTATACACCCCAGAAAGAGGGTTTACAAAAGAAATAAAAAGAACCTTTTAAACAAGGCTCCTTTAAAATTTCAATGGCGCAGCCTTCGTCATGGACATCCTCCCCCATGAGCACTTCTCGATAAATCTACTTGTGGTCAAGTAGTCACATGAATTAATGTAAATGACTTTAACGAGTAATGTACTTGTTACTTACTATAAGCTTAATGGGGGGGACACTGCTTAAGGAGGTTTTAAAAAATTTTTTGGGGAGAATTCTTTTAGTAATTTAAAAAAAAAGAAAACAAGTCTAGCAAACTTTTCAGATTATTTTTTTTTTTTTATGTCCGAAAAGGGGAAAAATTTGTAAAGAAAAATATTCACATACAACCGAATTTTCATTTGAAACAAAAACAACCGTACTTTAATTATAATATATTTTTCTTCTATATAAACTAAAAATAACTAAAAAAATTATGAAATTTGACTGTTTCCTCAGGTTTGAAAAAAAAATTTTTTAAAAAATCAATTCAACTTGCTAAAATTGAGATTTTTAGAGGTTAAACATTTATCCCCTTCTCACTCTTCATTTTCACTTTACTACACTTAACAATTTAAACTATCCTATTTTTCTTCTAGAATTTTGCATATATCTCGTTGGAAACTAAGTAATTACTTTTAAAAACACTTTTAACTGCTCAAAAGGTTTTATGTTTTGAAGTTTTAGGCGCGAACTCAAAATTTTACAATTTAACACGTGTCAGCATTCAATTTCACTATTGCATTTATTAAAAACGAAACTTGATCATCATTCTTCTTGCACACTTATTTCTCTAAGCAAAAGTACGTAAACATTTTCGAAATTCGAAATTTTATCTCTTAATGATTATTTAAGAGATGATGAACTACATGATTTTCCTATGTTTGAATTTTAAGCCCCTTCTGCAATTTTTTTCAATAGAAACAAAACCTTTGCTTTCAAAAAAAAATCCACCCAATCATCATGTAAAAGATAATAACTTATCGAGAGTTAAAAAACTAACCAAATTATTAGTCTACTATTACTAACCTGAACCTTATACCCTCCCTGTTTTCAAATGTATGCTTTGTCATCCTTTAACAATTTTCTCGTCCCTCTAATTTCGTTATAAATTTAAACTTTGTTCTTTTTATGCTACATTTGTTATCTTTTTTATTTATTTATTCAAATAATTTCTTACGAGAACCTTAAGCAATTATTGTCTTGTGCTTTTAAGATACAAGCTTCTTCACTTCAGAATTAAAAAAATTAAACTTTGTGAACAATGCTTTCGATTAGTTGCATCAACCGCTTGGTGGGAAATTAATTACCTGCCTTTTTGGAATTTATCGGCTGGGAATTAAGCTTACTGTCTCCTATTCATAAAGGAGTCTTGAGTTAGATAACGTATCCGTTATAATCTAATTTTCTTTCCTGAAGAAAATATGAACTCTTTCAAGAGCAGCTGTTTTTTATCAGTTTACAAGATCGATGTTGGAACATGGGAATAATAATTTTTTTTTTTTGACAAACATCTTGCTAATTGCCACATATGTGTTAATGTTTGTTCTGTAGATTTAAGGTTAAAACAAACTTTTTGCTTGCTAAGAAGCTATAAAATGTGCTTAGAAAAGAAAGTAACAAATTAGAAAAACAGAGACAGAAGATTTGATTAATTAAACAGTGGGAAATTGTTTTGTGCCTGCATCATTCTGCACTTAAATATACCTTTAAACTTTCTCTTCCATGATGCTACGTAAAGCATTGAATCATAATAGATTTAAATTCAATTAAAAAATAGTGAAAAAACAACCAATAATATAACTCGGTGAAATTTGAAGCTTCATTCGGCAAATTGATAATTTTTCTCAAAACAATGATTTTAATTCGATTCACCTTTGATCTGAAAACTATTTTCGCCTTCAAGAAAGTAATAAAATGTGCAATAAACAAAAAAATAATTACAAGAGGAAAAAAAGATAGAACGTAAGAACAGGCTCAATATATTTTTTAAATTGCATGCAAATCACTTATCTGAATAAAAAAAAATACTGCTGCGAAATACATGCTGATTTTGTTCCAAGATGACAGCAGGCATTTTCCCCAGAAATCACAACATTTAAAAAAATCTCTGATGCCTCAAGAACTTTGTTTTTGCTATAAAAAGAATCCATTATATTTTATGCTTCTTCGTGTTTATTGACGAAATAAATTACCAAACAAGAAATATAACCATTTTATGTTTATTTAAAAGTAATTTTTAATTTCTAATGGAAAAAAAATGAAAGAAATTTGATTTTACTTACATGTTGCAGCAAACAAAAAAAAAAAAAAAAGACTGAAATTCAATTTGGAACTACCTATTTTTTAAAAAACATTTTTTCCTTTTTATTATTACTTGAAGACTAACTGATATATTTTTTTCATAGAAATTTTTAAAAATTTGAACTTAAGGGTTAAATAAACTAACTATGTATTGAGCCCTTGGAATGAGAAACTGTTAGCAATGATACAATAACTAACAGTGTATTATTATTTTTTGTTCAAAAGATATGGGTAAAGGCACTTTCTTCCTGTATTTAACTTTTTTATTGGAGCTTTTCGTTCTATTTTGAACAGTTCAAAAAACCAGTCCCCTTTAATAATTTTTGAGAAGACAGTCCGAACGGAACAAACTTTTTTCTTCGAAAGATCTTGGTGAGGACACCTCATTTTTAGCCTACTTTCCCGTTAAAAATAAAAGAAAGACGAAAAAAGTATTAAAGTAGTAAAAGTAATAAAAAGGTGAAATGAATATCGAAAAATTAAAAATTTGAAAGTAGGGTATTGAGATGGGGAATTTGTGTGTCGGTCTGTCGGTCGGTCTGTCTGTCCCCCCCCCCCCCCTAATAACTTTTGAATGAACATTCCGATTTGGACAAACTTTTTTTTGTTGGAAAGATCTCGGCGAGTACAGCTCATTTCCATATTTGATTTTTCGATTTGAACAATTTTTGGTTCAACTTTGAACCGTTCAAACAACCTGTCCCGCGATGCTAACTTTTGAGTGAACAGTCCGATTTGAACAAACTTTTTTTTGTTCGAAAGATCTTTTCAAGGATACTTCATTCCCGTATCTACATTTTCGATTTGAACAATTTTTCGTTCAACATTGAACCGTTCAAACAAGCTGTCACCCCTAATAACTTTTGAATGAACAGTCCGATTTAAACAAACTTTTTTTTGTTCGAAGCATCTCGGCAAGGATACTTTATTACCGTATTTAAATTTTCAATTTGAACATTTTTGGTTCAACATTGAACCGTTTAAGCAACTTTTCTCCACCTAATAACTTTTGAGTGAACCGCCCGAATGGAATAAACTTTTTTTTGTTCGAAAGTTTTCTCCGAGTACAGCTCATTCCCATTTTTGGTTCAACTTTGAACCGTTCAAACAACCTGTCCCGCGATGCTAACTTTTGAGTGAACAATCCGATTTGAACAAACTTTTTTTTTGATAGAAAGATCTTATCAAGGATACTTCATTCCCGTATTTCAATTTCCGATTTGAACAATTTTTCGTTCAACATTGAACCGCTCAATCAAGCTGTCACCCCTAATAACTTTTGATTGAACAGTCCGATTTAAATAAACTTTTTTTTTTGTTCGAAGGATCTCAGCAAGGATACTTCATTACCGATTTAAATTTTCCATTTGTTCATTTTTTCGTTCAACATTGAACCGTTCAAGCAACCTTTCCCCACCTAATAACTTTTGAGTGAACCGTCCGAATGGAATAAACTTTTTTTTGTTTGAAAGATCTCGGAGAGGCTTTCCAATACATTCCCATATTTCGCTTTTTGATTTGAACCATTTTTCGTTTAATATTGAACCGTTCAGAAAAAAAAATTAACATTAGCGTCTGCGGGGAATTTAAGTTGAATGTTGATCCTGAACTTAAAGTCGGATTTCCTTCAAACTAACTTTGTAAGAAAATTGTTTTGATAAATAATGTTTGTAAAGTACTTTTCTGAGTAATCTTCTGTGAGGACTCTGATTCCGACTCCGACTCCGCAAACATGGCGGAAATGCAGGCTCAGAAAAAAAAATGACTGACTGTGCAGACGATTTTTTGTTTATTTATTCATTTGTTTTATTTTATTTATTATTATTTTTTATTATTTTTTTTTTGGCAGACGATTTTTTTTGTAACAA
This sequence comes from Uloborus plumipes, assembly GCA_038373865.1. Taxonomy (NCBI): domain Eukaryota; kingdom Metazoa; phylum Arthropoda; class Arachnida; order Araneae; family Uloboridae; genus Uloborus; species Uloborus plumipes. The sequence continues at coordinate 179,959 of JAXGGA010000844.1, read as the reverse complement.
AACAAAACGAGAACATTTTATTCTTTATTTATATTTAACAACTGGCAACGGATTAAAAGTGAAATTCGAGACATTTTATTAACGGACGAGTTTTTTTTTTTTCTTTCTTTGAATGTGTTTTGATGCTCTTTGTACTTTTATTTATTTATTTATTTATTTTATTATTATTATTATTATTTTTTTTTTTTTTTTGAAAACGATGGAGGATTTTTTCTACGGAGGAACTGTAACAGTTACACTCTTTAAAAGGTGCGACAAAACTTTATTTATTCGTTAATTACTTTTTACGTGTCTATTTCATCTGATGAGAGGGGTATATTTTGCTTTTCGAAATCAGCTCTAAGTGCTAAAAAGGTATGTTTGACATAATTTTCAGTCTCAGATAATCAAGAGAATAATGATCAGATGCGAGAATGCCGATGTCGATGTACGGGAAAGTAGGCTCGTTTAGTTCTTGACAGAACTTCTTGTTGTATTTGACATTTAATCTGAACAGTTTTTCCTCCAATTTTGAGCCGTTCAAAACACCCGTTCATCTAATAACTTTTAAGTGGAAAGTCAGTTATGAATAAACTATAGCTCTGTTCAAAAGATCTCGGCAAGGACACATCATTCCCATGTTTGAATTTTCAATACGAAAAAAATGTTTGTTCAATTTCAAATAATTCAAAAAATCCGTCCCCTTACAGCTTTTGAGTGAACAGTTCTATTCAAACAATTATTTTTTCTTCCCAAAAGATCTCGCCGAGGACATCTCATTCTCATATTTCACTTTTTGATTTGAACAATATTTCATTCAATTCCGAGAAGTTTGAAACATCTTAAAATTAATGCCTACGGTGAAACTTAGGACCAATTTTGAGACCAAACTTTAGCTTTTTTTTCAAACAAACTTTGTTGGGGAAAGCTCTTGATAAAGAATCATGTATAGATTTTGACTTTCTTTTAAGACTATATTCTTTTTGAACAGCTCAAAACTTTTCTACATTAACCACTGCACAAAGAGCAACAGAAAATTGTGAAGATTCTGAATGCAATCGAACCTGTTTATCCCGAACCTGCTTATCTCAAAAACCTCTCTATGTCGAAATTTTTCAAATTCCCTGCTTTTACAGCACAAAGTTAATGTTTTTTCTCAGGTTTATCCCGAATAATTTTTCCCGAAAACCTCTATATCTCGAATTCTGACGATTCTCATTTTTGAATTTCATCTCCAACCACCTTTATCAATGGTATAACTTGGATACAAAAATCATCTTCTGCACAATCATTCAAAGACTATGTTCGTACTTAAAGGTATGCATTAACTTGCTACCGATATAGTCATCGCAATTAGTAAAACGTGGACTCACAACATGTCGTACAGTAAAATATTCAACAATAGCAATGGAAATCAAACTATTAAGCATTTGACTTTATTTCAATTGCTTATTTTATCACAACCTCTGTATCTCGAAACCTCCGTATCTCGAATTTTTCTTCTGTCTCGTGAAATTCGAGATGGACAGATTTCACTGTAGTGTATACTCTCAATTTTTGTTTTCAAGATGTAAAAAAAAGTTATTAATTAAAATCGAAAGAGAATATTTCGTAGACTTAACGCCGACACAGAGTCAAAGTTTAATATGAATAAATCAAAATGAAATGAAGGCGAAGCATAAATGCTTTTACCAGGGCAGCAGCGTCAGTAGGAAAATGAATAACCACTAAGTTTGAAGATTTTTTGGGGCTTTCGACGCCGACTCAGACTCCACATCCACAGCCATGGAAAAGATGGTGGCTCGGAGGGAAAATGACCAATTGCTACTCTTAGAATTTGAAGTCTTGAACTTTCCATTTTTACTACTGACTGATACATGCAGCCCTGGTTTTTACGGTGAAATAATAATTGTTGAGCTGATTTGTTTTTATTTTCATGCTGAAGTCTTAATTGATTCTATTTATTTTTGCAACAAGAAGTAAAAGATTTTTAGTGATTTTTTAGAAACTTATGGAAAGACGAATTTTCGCTAAGTAAAATAATTTATTTAAAAGGACATTTTATTGTTTATTTATTTAATTTCTAAGGTATGTTTATTTTTTTATTTGTTTTTAACTGCTGGGAATGGATTAAAAATAAAATCCTAGGCGTTTTATTTTTACCCAAAAGAAAAAGTTATGAAGGAATTTTTTAGTATTATTTGTTTATTTATTTATTTATTTTTGATAAAATGTATTTATTTTGATGTGTTTTCTACTTTCATTTATTTATTTATTTATTTACTTTTGAAAGCCATTAAGGAATTTTTTATTAAAAAAATGAATGTATTAACTAAATTGTTTCAAACAAGCTGCAACTTTATTTTTTCGTACTTACCTTTTCGTAACCTTTTAATCAGATGAAAGAGGCATGTTTCGTTTTTCGAAATTAGAATCAAATGCTAAAGACATATGTTTGGCATTAATTTGCAATCTTAGATAGCTGAGAGAATATTGATCGGATGTTAAAATGTCTATGTTAGTATACGGAAAAGTAGGCTAGTCAAGTTCTGGAATTAACTTCTTGTGGGACATATTTTTACGATTCAGTAAGACACTTTTAATCCTTTTTCCGTCTTTTCTTTAATTTTACGACAAAAAGTTTTGCAAGGGAAAAAAAAACCCTTTTCAATCCTGTTCTGTCATGACTTCAATTGATTTTGATTTTTTTTTTTTTTTTTGATATGATAGCAGAACAATGTGTCATATTAAAAGACAATATAATACATTGGGTCAGAGAAAATTACCTTACTTCACGATTTTAACATTGTCTTAAGGTGACCGGCCGTCTGGGTAACATGCACCTTACATGACGTAAAATAATTAATCTATTAAAGCGAGTATGGTAAAAGAGAAAAACACAATATTTCAGATAAATATTATCTTAAAGTTCTATACATTTAAGAGGAAGTTCCATTTCTTAGTGTGAAATTACCGTACGTTGAAAATGTCTAAATTAGTTTGCTTGATCTTTATAAAAGCAGATATGGAGTTCAGATCGAAACTACAGAATGCTTTCAGTAAATTACCATATTCTGTCATCATAAATTTAGAGTTAACTACTTATAACTTGGTAAGTTAGAAGTTTTTCTATATGCTTGGAATATTCCGAATCCTTCACCATTGTGGAATGTATGGCATTATCAATGACATTATCTTTCGATCCGTTTTTATCGTTTTTCTGATATCTTTCATTTGTCTTAGCTAGGCCCACGAAGAAGGATGGATCCAAGTTTCTGTCTCTGATATTTTACTACTTTTACTAAGAAGAATATTGCTTTCGATAGTTTTAAGCGACAATTGATTGATATAATGCTGCCCGTTTATAGCGAAGTTAAAGGAATCAAATACAAATTTCGTTGTAGACGTAATTTCGTTATAAAAAGTTAAGTAATACACAGGAAAATGTGAGGAAGAATTGAAGCTATTATGTTAAAGCCATAAATTTGCTATATATAGCTTCAAACTAGGGTTGCCAAGTTTTGCTAATATAAATCATTTTGGCTATTTTTGGCCACACTTGTGTAGAAAAAAAATTCAAAAGCATTATCCAAATTGATCTGCATTTTACTTAATATTTATCATACATAACATGATTACTTCTAGGAAATGTAATATTTATTGATCAGAAGATTTAAAAAGAATGTTGAAGCAATTTTTTAAAGAATATGTTTAGCAAAATATAAAATCATTTAAACACACACAAAAACAGAGATGACAAGAAATGTCTTATAAGTATTTTACTATGGTTTTGATTGAAGATTCATAAAAAACAAGAAGGGAAGAGGATTTTCCTGCTCTTTTTTAAGGCTATTTTCCTAAATTTTCCCTTGGAAGCTCTGCTTCAAACCGGAGCGACTAGAATATCAAAATTACAAGATTCATGCAATATCAAAAATAACCCCGCAATGTTTCTTGCAACTAGTGGTGTGACATCCATGTTGATATTTTCCAAACATCAATGTTTTGTTAAAACAATCTACGTTTTTATCATCGATGTTTGAACGTCGATAGTTTTTCAAACATCGGTGTTTTTCCAACGTCGATGTTTAATATTTGACCTAAAGATATCCTTAAATAATGTAAATACACTTTTTAAGTTTACAGTTGTGATAAAAGCTTTATTATTAATTAGTTTTTGCGAGAACTATCACATCAGAGAGAGTTTTTTTCTGATAGTTGTCTATTGAAAGTAGACTTGTATCAGAAAAGTTAACAATCCTTTTTCCAGTGCATAGTTTAAAAGAATATTAAGGGTTCTCATGTTTTTCCCCAATTATAAATATGAGTCCTCCTTTACTGTTTTTCTTCTTTAAGACATATTAGAACTTTTATTATTGTCCCAAGCTCTCAATAAGTCATTGATTAAAAAAACCCTATAGTTTTATTTTTAGCATATATATGCATTTCAAATCACTATGTAGGGGAATGTGGGGCAAAGTGAAATAGTTAAGTTTACCCACCTGCTTCAAAATCAACAAATAAGAATTTTGTTCTAAAAATCATTGTACATAAAAAATGAATAATTTATTTTGTAATACAACTTTCGTTGAAACATTATTTTCCATTTTTGGCAGCTATTTTGTACTTTAAAAAAATGTGGAAATTTTTCACCTTAAAAAATCATGGGGCAAAGTGAAAAACAAAATTTGTTTTGTTATGAAAAACTTTCTATTCGACAAATAACATCATCTTTTTTTTCATCAAAGGAATGCGAAAAAAAAATATTATTAATGAAAAATAAACTAACAAGTAAATAAATGAAATTAATATGTGAGAAAAATAAATGAGCGAATAAAATAAGGAATGAATAAGAAAATGACTTAATGAATGAGTAAAAAAGTAAGTAATTAAGTAAAAGAATGTAAATAAAATAATAAGTGAAGATATACGTACTTGATTTACTAAATAAATGAATAAGTATACGAAATTAACTGGGCTTCACTTTGCCCCGAGTGCACTTAACACATTGCATTGAACATTTAAAATCAAAACATGCCTAATATAACCTAAACATGAACTGCACTGGACATTAGTAGATCTCAAATAATAATTCAAATGATAATTACAAAAATTGTATCCTTTTATAATAACAAGAAATATTTTTGAAAAACTACGAATATTACAAAAAAGGTATCAAATTTTGAAAATAACTTGTATAATTTTTTCATTGATCTTTGGAGCTACCTTTTTTTGACAGGAATCAACTGTATGTCTAGAAACTTAGTCAAAATATTGCTAGATAAGTGTTTGCAAACTGCGAAAATATTTTACTCCACATTCCCCTATATTCGAGCTCTATGAATATATTTAGATTTTCAAACATAATTTGTTCAATTATTTCTGTTGCAAGTAAGTATACTAATACGATCTTTTTCTCTTTTTTTTTTTCTATTCTATTTCCTTTTCTTCTTCATTCGCGTTTTCCTCCTTTCTCTTTTCGTTTTTTAGTTTGCATTTCTATTCACTATGAATGTCCATGCTCTTTGAATACATTTAGATTTTCAACATTTTGTTCAATTCTTTCATACAATTATGTCTGTTGCAAGTAAGTATACTGAAACTACTTTATCTTTCCTTTTCTTTTTTGCATTCTATTTCTCTTTCTTCTTCATTAGTTTTTCCCTTCTCTTTCTTCTTTCTTCTTTTTTTCTTTTCCTTTTTTTTGTGTGCATTGAGAATTTCAATATAATTTGTACAATTCTTTCATGCAATTATTTCTGTTGCAAGTAAGTATACTGAAACGATCTTATTCTTTTTTGTATTTTATTTCCTTTTCATCTTCGATCACTTTTCCTTCTTTTTTTCTTTTCCTTTTTTATGTATGCATGTTAGCAACTTTAAACAATTTTACAAATTTCTCTAATTGACTTGCGCTTAAATAACTTACTTTCAGTTATGCATTTTTCAGGTAGAATTTTAAAAGATAATGTAAAATTATTAAAATTTTTATTGATGTTTCATATTTTTTATATTTTAAATGTGTAAGTTATTTATTGTTTTGCATTTCTTAATTTGGAATGTTAATAGTTAATTATGATTATAATTATTAGTCTTTCTTTAACATTTCAAAACCCTTTTTAGTTAATAAATTTATTACTGTGAATTTAGTTCTAACACTAAAATATTTTAAGGGCTAATAACGCTGGAAATACATTAAAAAGTTCGAGGCTTCAGAGCATCGATGTTTCAAAACATCGCTGCTTTTGGGTAGATATATCGAGACCATCGATGTTGTAATTTTGAACATTGATGTTGCACCACTACTTGCAACTACTGCTTTTAAAAAGAAATTAATGTAAAATTTTGATTTTCTAAATGTTTATGTGTTTGAAAAATAGATGAAATTATAAGTTTTATAATTTTATTTTTTATTTCAGACTTTTATTTATTGCATCATAAGCTATTAAATCCGATTTGCGAAAATCAATTTGTGTAGAATGGAAGTCATGGACACTCGGACTTCATTGGCCATTCAGAGCTACTGAACAACTTTTGAAATTGCGATTGATTATTCCGGGTATAAAGCTTCTGCCGGAATTAATTAATGTACATTAACGTACATGGTGTTTACAATGTCTTGCCTTGATTTTAAAAAAATTTAAAAACTATTTTAGATTTCTACAAGATTCATTTGTTTGAAATTCTCATCCCATCAAGTTCTTTTCGTCATTGGTGCAATATTAGATGTCGTCACGTGAATAGGGCTAATATTGAAAACTGAAGAGGATTTCTATACAATAAAAAAATCCCAGGAGGGAAGGAGGTCACCCAGAATCTTTAGTCGTAGCACATACAGTGAACTCTCACTTATACGCCTGCCCAAGGGACCAACAAAAAAAGGCGCATAAGTCAGAGGGACGTATAAGTGAACAAGAATATTTAAAGGATTAAAACGCAACATAATTTATAATGAGAGAATGAATAAGAATATTTCTATAGAAAATGGACATGTTACCACGGTTTGGCAATTACTGTAATGTAACTACAATGATAAAGAGAAAACAAAATTTGTAGCATACCTATTAAAAAACTGTTTCCTATAAAACGATGCATAATAGATAATTGTTTCTCTCCGAACACTAGCTCATGCGAAAAAATGCCTTCCGTGAGCAATAAAGGCGAAAGATTAAACAGGGAAGTGAAGAAAAATGCTTATTTTTTTAAAGAAAATAAATTATTTTTTTTACATTTTAGGGATAATTCTGCGCATAAGTGAAATATTTATCTTTAGAGCGACGCATAAACGAATGATAGTCATCATTATTTTGCTATGGAATGTGCTGGGACCATTTCAAATCGTCGTGTAAGTGAAAAAGGCGCATAAATGAGGTGGCGCATAAGTGAGAGTTCACTGCATTGTAAATTATAATATATAGAGACAACAATAACCAAAATTCACCCCCCTCCTCCACAGAAGGTAAATTCAGGTTGTGCTAATACCTGACTCGAAGTTGAAAACCGTCTAAATCTTCTCAGATATCCGAAAAGTGCACACGTAGAATTGTATTAACATAAAATATTTTGCAAAAAATATCAAAAGGAAAAAAATAACAATTATGCCAAAATGTGAACATGTTTTTTTCTCTCTAAAAAATTTTCTTTATTAGTGCAAGACCTTACGACTGCATTCGTAACATAGATTTTCTCATAAATGACACTTACAAAAAACGAATAATTAAAACTCGCTGTAATATGTATTCGTTAATCCTGAATCCGCTTTTGTTTGTTGTAATTAAGAGGTTTCTTGGAATACAACTTTTAACTTTTCTCAAAATTGATTTCCTCAATTTTAAAGACATTAATTTCGTGAAATACTGCATTAAAGAATGGGATATTTTATTTAGAAGAATAACTTGTTTTTTAATGTTGAGGCGGTTACGGGAGAAAAATGAGGGGAAACAAGTGAAGGAAGATATACAGGGTGTCCACTCCAATCGTGGACCAATAGCTAATTTCTAAACCGTTAGAGATACGCATATAGTTTATTTAGGAAAAAATCTCCAAATTATGAAAGGAATTTTTGGTCTATTCAATGTTTTTCAAAAAATCAAATTTTGAAAGAGTTACGAAATTTAAATTTTTATACAGCCCCCCAGTCCTATCAATCATATTGAGTAAAACATTCTTGACACTGTAACGTTTAAAACTAAAAAAAAATCACTCCTCTACCACAAAAATTGACCGAGTTATGACGTTTTGAAAAATCAAGATTTTGCATTATTTCATGACGTCATCGAGAGATCGCTTAAGGGGCCTTATGCGAAATCCTTCAAAATCTTGATTTTTCAAAACGTCATAACACGGTCAATTTTTGTGATAGAAGAGTGATTTTTTTTTAGTTTTAAACGTTACAGTGTCAAGAATGTTTTACTAAATATGATTGATAGGACTGGGGGGCTGTATAAAAATTTAAATTTCGTAACTCTTTCAAAATTTGATTTTTTGAAAAACATTGAATAGACCCAAAATTCCTTTCGTAATTTGGAGATTTTTTCCTAAATAAACTCTATGCTTATCTCTAACGGTTTAGAAATTAGCTATTGGTCCACGATTGGAGTGGACACCCTGTATAAAGAAAATTAAGAGGGAAAACAAATTTATTTTACATAATCTGGTAAATTAAAAACTTGTAATGTGTTCTGCGTTTAACTTATATGAATGCATAAAAAAAAGTATTGATACATGAGCTAATATTTAGAAAAGTGCCAATTTGAGTCCCAAGTGAATTTTCACTAGTATTTCAATAACTAGTTAAAAAAATAATTTCCCCAGAAAGAAGATAAGTTTTGCTTTCATTTCATCTAATAACATCAGAAAAAAAATTTTTTTTTTCTTCAGAAAATATTGTTTTTATACATCAAAAATCAGATCGGTAACGTGTCCCAAATAGCAAAGCTTAGCATGCAAACAGGTCATGCGCACTTTCTAACTTCCCAAAAAAACGCACTTGCGCAAAAAACGATTCTATTTTTACCCCTTTGTTAATATTTTACTTCATTTTTGTTTTAATCGATTCCTGATTTTTTAGCAGATGCGAAATAAGCGTGTCCCAAGTTCCGCCGTCAGAGTGGTAACAATAACTTCCGATCTATGTTTAGACCCCCAAAATCATTTCCTGCACCTATACCACGTGATACTGAGTACCTGGTGGGATGTTTTATCGAATCGTAATTAAAAATTTGCCTTTCTGCATCTAAAATTGTAGGTAAGATTTTTTTAAGTGATTTTATAAAATGTGTGTCATTTGAGTCATCAGATCGGTAACACGCTCTAAAATGCGCAGTTTTTATTATTTTAAAAATTATTTTATGTATAAGTATAGTCCTTTATTACAAGTGAAAAAACCACGTGTTTGATTTTGGTTTAGTGCGATCGACTCGGAAATAAAAAAAAAACTTTGTCAGTTTGTCAGATCGGTAACAGTCAGAGCGGTAACATTGAAAAACATCGAATATGTTACAGAACTAACTCACACGTTTCAGAATTATAAAAAGCAAAAATCATAGGTTTTAGCCATATATATTGAATATTTTTGTTCTTAAAAAATGAAAAGCAATGAGTTTTAGTACAATTGCTTCATTTGTGGTTTGTATGAACTAACAATAGAAGTTAGTAAAATAAGAAAAATTGACACTGCAGAAATTAAGTTAATTAATTATTATTATTTCATTTATTTATTTATTTATTTATTTATTTTTTTGGTGCTTCAATTTCTCATAACTTCGCTAAATAACTAGATAATAACTAGCATGCTAAATTTGAATTTCTGATCAAGAAATTAAATTTCCTGCAACTAATTAAAGAAAAGCAAGCAGCAGAGTTGTGTGTTGAAAAAGTTGAAGTTGTGTGTTGTTTCAAAACAAAACAAATGTTTTATTAGCTTGGATTTGGTAATCTCATAATTTATTTTATCTAAAAACCTTATCGCTCATTTTTATTTCCAAGAAATGCTTTTTTATAATGAAATTTGATTTTTTAGCCTAATATATGTACAGGCGAACCTCCATATATCGAACTTCCATATGTCGAAATTTTCCATACATCGAACTTCTAGCAAATTCACATGTTCATTACATAGAAAAACTGTTTCTATATATCGAAAAAATCTCCATATATCGAATGTTTTTGGAAGCGTAATTGGAGATTTTATTCCGCTTTTAGACATTTTACCTCACGAAAGATGAAAGTCAGGAGAAAAGGGAGGGTCAGAAAAGGTCACTGCAAACCCCACTGTCAGCTGTAGATAAAGTGTGGACCCCTGGAGTGGACAAACACGTTGTTTGTCCATTCTGGAATTCCCGGATTATCCCCTCCCCCGTCGTTTTCGAATTTTGGATGCAACCTGTCCTGTAGCAAAACCCGTTTCTATCTACCCCTTTTGTTTGGTGGTGATTCCTCTCTCTCCATGATTAGTTTCAGCGAAAATTGTTTTAACTAGTGCAGTGCCAATTCAATTTGATTTTGTTTTCCCTCTCGATTTACAATGTCAAAAAGAAAATGCATGGATTACTGTTTTTCAATAAGTATGTATAATATTCATTAAATTTTTCATATTAGTTCATTTTAATTCTTAACTTTCATCAAATATGATTAGCGTATATATTAGTAATGGAGTTTCATGTGTGAAATTTTGCTTTAATTTCAATGTTTCCGGAGTAATTTTCAAAAAACTGAGGTCCTTTCTATATATCGAAATTTCTATATATCGAATTTTTTTCCGACAATTTGCTACTTCGATATATGGAGGTTCGACTGTATTTTAATATAATTATCTTAATTCTATGTTAAAAATGCAAGGAAATGATATCATATTTAGAGATGTTAACGAAGACTGAAAGCATAAACTCAAATATGTAACTCATATTAACATCAGATCTGTAACATTCATCAGATCTGTAACGGCTTAAAAGTGAGTAATCTAAGGAGGGGGTAAATAACTTCCTTGACCTCCCCCCTTTTATTTTCTTGCATTTAGACCCAATTTAGACTTAAAATCCAATATTAGTTTTTTTCTGCAAAAAAATTTTTTTTCAGAAAACTCCAACTTCAAATTGGCACTTTTCTAAATATTGGCTCACATATAAGATGACCTGACGTACTCTCGAATCTTAAATTGCAAATTTAAATCAACCTTTACATTTCATAATTAATTAAAAAGTAATATGGAGTGCTCAATCAAATGTAATGTAGTAAAAGTCAAATCTAAACAATTTTGCTTTGAAGATAAAAGATAAATGACAGGTAATTTGAATATAAATGTGACTTTGCCTTTACCTTCTTACCTTAACTTTAACTCTAATTTTTAACACTGGACTTTTGCATTATTTCCATTTCTAATTTGGATTTTTTTTTTTTCAATTTCATCAATTTACTACTGTAAACTCAATTATTTAGTAGAGGGTCGGAGCCATGGGACACAGCCCATGATTATCCAAAAGGATCAGGAAGCTTGAGCTTCCTCTAAGAAAAATCAGAGGGCCAAAAAATAACTGAAAAACAATGCTCATACAAAATTCCAGTTTCTCCTTTTAAACACATCGTTGTTAGAAATGGCAAACATTATGAAATACCAACACATATTATCAGTCCTTATGCTGCAGTTATATACGTGAAAAGGCAATTATAACCCCGCACCTCCAAAAGGTAAATTATGATTGTGGTTTTCTCTAATTCAGTAGAGCAATTAGAAAGTACCGTCTGGTTGACGTTTTTGGTTATATCCCATCTCATATGTGCATAAATTACCGTGTTAGGATTGGCAAAATGTGTTAAACCCTAAACCTCGCCATGGCTGCGCCATTGCTCCAGTTGATTATACTGACGAAACGTGAGGTTCTGTTTCTCTACAATGCATACAGGCAGATACTATTCATGTCTTAATCAGCCTGACTGCTTTCAAGTCATTGTTGGGTGTTTAGAAAAATTGATGCCTTTTCACTCTATGAGATTTTCATTTAATAATAATTGATTATGTACGAGCATTCAATTCATTTTTTTTCTATAAAGATATTTTATAGTTAGATTTTACAGATAATTGTATATTCTTTTCAAATATACTACACACTCGAAAACATGTTTTCAGTATTATGGAAGCAAAATTTAATGACTACATATACAAAAAGGCTCTCAGCCATTTGCTCTTTTGCTCCTGCAATAAAAAGCAAAGTTTCTTGTTAGTCGAAAATTGAGATTAAAATGCGAAAGACATGATAAAATAAATTCTTATGCTCTGACAAATCCTATCTGCCGTGCCATGAAGGAAATCGATAAAGCTGCAGTGATTGGAAGAACATGGAATAACGAGAAAAAAATATTTTCTCTGAACACTGCATGCCTTAGGAAAAAAATTTAGGTTCATTATTATGAAGCTATCCTTGTTAAACGAGCTCGGAGTGTCTCTTACGTCAGCCCAATTACTTCACTTCGTTTCAGCTGCGTCACATGATGTGCGTAGAATGCAATTTTTTAAGCTTCATTCGACAGAATCGCTTAGCATATCGAGCCTTCATTAGCGCCTCATTTCAATGAAAGAGGCTGCTGAATTTCAAACCCTGGAAACTAAAGCAATTTCTTTAGGCTCATTTTTAATTGAAATTCAGATGTCAAAAGGGTGGTTTTTTTCTGAACTATTGTGTGCTCTTACAGCAATTAAATTAGCTTTTAGCCTTTTTTTTTTCGTATTCGCGCCATCATGAATTTTGAATACCAAGAGAATACTTACATATTCTTGAAATTGCTCGGATAATGTCTTGTTTGCTTTGAGAAACATGCACATAACTCTGGAGATAGAAGAAGGAAATTTAAAACATTGTATGTCTTTTGACTAGCTGTACGACAATTTTTTGTTAGGCCTACTATTCAAAATTTACATTCTGCGCATAAAAACGGAGGAAGGCAAAAATCAATATCAATCAATAATGCCTAAAAATCTTTGAAATAAAGTCATAAGAAAGATGAAATTTCAACGCAATAATTATTTCACGTAGCTTTGTATGTTCGGTTTCTACAGGCATATAAGTGAAGTAGTAACCGTGTCAACAGTAATTAACAATTTTGTTTAATTTAAATTTAAATTTTCCATTCTGAATTTTTTTTTCCTTAAGAAAACACAGTGAACATCAACAATCAATGGTGTTAAAAGTCTAAAATTAATTCATTGAAAAAATAGCGAAAAATTAAAACAAAATGTTAACATTGAAGTAGTGAGAACAAAATAACCTTTTAAATACTTTAAATTTTTAATCATTTAAATATTAGTTCTCTTTCAGCATAAGAGATGGCGCTATATATTCAGAAGGCATTTAATTCTTTTCCTCTGTGTGCTCCTGATCGTGGGCGAGGTTACCAGACTAGTAGGTTTATCGATTATTCTACGAGCTTTCTCTTATTATTATTACTACAATTAAAAAATTTTCAAATTTCATTGGGCTTTTTAAATTCATTTTTTAAGATAGAATTTAATGATCTTCATCATCTGTTTTCAAATTTCTTGTTCGAAAAGACAAAATACCAAGTCTAAAAATTAATGTATTAAAACTTATTTCACTCATTACGTTGAAAATTATTGCCTTTCTTCATTTTTTCTAAGTTAGATGTAATCAAATAGAAATATTTTCTCTTAAAACTACCTAAAAATATTTTTTGGCAACTGGAATCACACCATAAAATTTTGAATAACATTTTTCTTCATAAAAATGGTCATTATCGCTTTTTTTTAAAAAAGGTTTAATTGCGCTGAAGCAAGATTTAGAGCTTCACAGTGTTTATTATTTCAGAAAGTTAGCAGTTAATTTGTTCGTTTTTATGGTTGCTGAAAATAATTTAAAGTTTATTATTTGAAAAATATAAATAAAAATTCTTAAATTATTGAAATTGAAGTTTCTCACAATTGAAGCAAAGTTGTGGTAATTTTAGAGTAACAAATATTTTATTTTATTTTTATCTTTCAGATATTTAAGTGTATTAATACATTCATTTCTTTTGATGATTTCATGTGAAGTTGCTCTTGCTCTTCCCTAAATCTCTCTGTCTCTTTTTAATTTTTTAATGCCATGAGAAATTATGTCGGAAGAAACATTTTTCTTGATTGCACAGCTGAAGTTGAAGGTGAAAGAACATTCGAATAAAAATTATCATTAAGAGTTTCATAAATAATAGTATATGATTCCATTTCTTGAATTTGCTACGTCATTGACCTCCTTGGCGACTTGTTCTTCGAGTTTTCGCCAATATCATAGCAACCCTTCGAAGTGTGATAAGAAAGCTGGTAAGCTTACGATTGTTTGTGTTCTACGGTGCTGCGAAAAAAATATACGCTTTAAAATATTAAAACAGTGTCTTTCATACTGTTTCACACAACTGGAGAACCATTTATGCACTCGGATTATTGTATTAATCAAACTGCTATTATTTCTGCACTCAATATCTTCCCTTTCCTTCCTCAAATGCTTTTATCGTTAGGCCTAGCGTCATGCATGGTTGTGTTTACATTTGTTTCCTGTCGTTTATTTTTTTCATGTTGCAATTTTTTTCCCATGCATGTGTTTGTCTTTCACATTATTCTATGAGGAATTAGTTTTAACAATTGCATTGATCTCTTTTGCTTTATGCTTTTATTTTCCGCTCTGTTTTTATAACCAATGCTATTCATGCTCTAATAATGAACATTAATGCACTCATAAAGCTCAAATTAAAGCTTTTTAAAGTTCCGTTCAGCACATAAAGTTGTTATTGTTTCCATGTCAATGCATGCTAACTCATTCTCCTTCCTTTACTGAAGTAATGAATCGAAAGAATGATTTATATATTTTTTGTTCCTACGCTTATATATTATTGCTTCAGAGTTAATTTACTATGAAGCAAGTATGAAACTAGATCAGTACCACCAGAGCCCGATCATTCTGACATTGGACATAGGGCACATTTCTATTTCAGCCCCCCCCCTCCCGCCCCCTTCCCATATCAGTTACCTGCTACGAGTAAAAGATTCTTACAATACCAAAATGAAATAAAAGTTTTATGCGAAGACCAAACCTTAAACAAAAAGAAGTAATGCTATCAAATTATTTCGACAAAAATATTTGTCGACCTACACAGTAGGCATTTGATATTGAAAGTAAAATATACAGTAGGCATTTAGTATTTAATAGGCGTTGGATAAAGTAAGGGGATTTTGAGCCCTCCTGAAATCTAAAAAGAGTGGCCTGTTCCCCTGCGGTAATCAGGCTCTGAGTACCACCACTTGCAAAAAAAATCCTTATGCATAATGTGTTGCTGACGTTTATTTTCGAATTTTTTAATTCTTTGGATGAAAAAGAGATTGAAAAAAGTCGAAAATTCACGAATTATTTTGTGTTTGTACATATATTGTTATGTTTGCAGTTATAGCAAATGTATTGTTGTTTGTTATAGTTGCAACTTTCACACATAACACAATGAGCTAAGTGAGAAGTATTTGTTTGTTTCGTAGCAACAAATACTTTTAACAGTAAGGAGTGCACAAGAGTTCCATAACTCGTGCGTACCTCAATATTTCATGCTATGAAACGGGTCTATATGAAGTTTTGAAACAGGTACACAATAAACACTCCTTGATCCGTTTAAGCTATTCCTTTAGTTTATTATTGCCTTTTTAAAATCTAGATCCTTGCCTCATATTAAGATGAGGAGCGGGGATTGTATTCTGTATTTAACCCTGAATTCCAGGTTTTTCATATTCTTCCGGACTTTAAAACAAGAGTTGATTTTTCTGTTTTAATGTTAACCCATTAATGCCTGACCTTTTTTTTTCGAAACATATTTTGTGTACTGGTTACAAACAGTGTTTAATGGACAGGAAAAATAATAAAAAAAATATTATATAAAAAATAATTGTTTTATTAAGGAAAGAAGAATCGTCCCTGAAAAGTTATGATAGACCCCAGAGGGTGCATACGTTTTTTACTAAAATTTTTTTCTGCCTACGATATATTTAAAAAGACATTTTGTAAGAAGAAATAAAATCAGCAATTAACATTAACTGGGAAGCTGGGAATAACTTTGAAAACTTTTCTTGAGATTGTGAACAACGTAATTTTTGATAAAGATCATATTAAAACTACTACAAAACACACTTTACAATGGTTATGTGCTGCAATCTGTTAATAACAAATTGAAACAATACCAAGGTACTAATTGAACAGTATTATTTGGTTAAAATGTACATTTTGTGGAAATTCAGACCCTCTTTTAGACCGTCCCTAAAAAGGGAGGCTAAGCATTAATGGGTTAAATATTGGAAATTAAACGGTGGGGAATAAAAAATGAAATTAATATCCACTTAAACTTTTATTTATTTATTTACATGTACTGTTGGTCCCCTTAATCGGATAACGGATAAACGAATACCCCGCTTATACGAATAAATGTCTCTGAACCAAATGTTTCCCTTGCCATAGACGCAATATTAAAGATCGCCGTTTAATCGAATAATACTTCTTGGAACCAACAGTATTCGTCTAAGCGGGACCGGGCTGACAGAAAATATGTGTAAATATATTGAAAGACAGTAGGAGCAAACACAACGGTTTTTTAGGGGGGGGGGGATTGCCGAAAAAAGGCACAATACAGTATTTCCGGAGAGTTTCAAGTTGATTGTGGGAATTCTTTTTTTAATAAGCTGTGTTTCAACAGCTAAAAATTTTATGTTGAAATAAACACACTGAAATAAGGCTACAAATCATACTTTTAAGACTTTAAAGCTGCAAAAGAAGGTAAAATACTTGCGTTTCAACTGAAACCACTCTGGTACCCAAGCGTGAGTGGATACATCTGGCCGATTTACGGTGGAATAGGTACAGCTTCCGTTTTTACAATTTTCATTAAGGTGGAAGTTCAATTTAGTCCAACACGCATGCATAAGACCCTATTATATGGCAGACAGCCATTCACAATACACTCATTCACACAGAGAAGGGACGAGGAGAGGAGAGAGAAAGTACATCCATGCCCGAGCCGTGATTCGAACTTGGGGCTTCCTCATCTTGTCAAACTCCTCTGACCACTAGACAAGGTGGCTGGAAAAATACTTGTATTTATAGTAAAACCTCTCTAAGCAGCCACCCCCTTAAAGGATTTTCATTACAATTGCGAGATCACTTCTATAATACTTAATTTATGCATGTCTAACATATATATTATTTTATTTAAAATGAAGCTGAATATAATTATTAAACCACTAGACTGCTTTTTCATGCTCGAAGTATTCCGAATCATTCAGATTTGAGAATCCTTTGAATATTGTCTTTATTAACTCCCTTTGATTTACTGTTCTCTTATTGCCATAGAACTTTTATGGAGCTGTTTTGAGATTTATAAAAACTATTTTTGAGATTGTTCTAATTCTGACCAGCAAATGAATAAACATGAATAAAATGTTTATCCAAAATTATCACTATCTATTAGCAACCAGTAAGACCTCCTCTAAGCTGATTTGAGATGAAAGGCTGAAAATTAGGAACAGGAAGAGAACTTTTTTTTTTGAAAAATTTAAATGATGAATCCACTCAGTGGTTGCTCAGAGGAGTTGGGTGGCCGCAGTTAGGGGGAATTTTAACATTGGGTGGCAAAAAATCCGTGCCACGAAAAGTTGGGCGTTGAAAGGGGTGGCTCCTCGAAAAGGTTTTACTGTACCAATTTTTTAATTAAAAAAGGTATTTTAGACATCACAACTAAAATGCTGCCCTGAACAGGAACCTGGCACTAAGGCTGTTCCTGGTTTTCTCTCAAAAGATACAAAAATTTAGTTTTAAAAAGAATGTACAAATTTCACTTATAGTCTAATAATGCAATGTTTAATATTAATTTGCACATGTGATAATTTATAAGCATAAAAAACAGTTGTATTACATAAGCTTTCATTGATTGCATAACTTTTATTATTATTATTTTTAAAATAAAAATGCATACTATTTTCTTGATGCATAGGCGGCTCATATAGGGCCCCCTCACTTCTAAAAGTAAAGGGGCTAGCCCTCTCATTTTTACTTCCTTTTATATAGTAAAGGAAGTATTGTGATCGCAAAAAAAAAATCACTCAAATTTGGGTCTAAATTTTGATTTTGCTCACCCCTGAATGAATGTTGAGTCGTTTTTTCGACCTGTCAGCACATGCATATGTACCTGCCAACATATAACCAGCCGAAAAATCATTTTCAACCACCCCCGAGTTAATTACGACGAGTTTTCTCGTGACGTCTGTACGTGCGTATGTGGGTCGCATAACTCAAAAACTAAATGCCATAGAAGCTTCTAGCTTGGTATGTAGGCTCTGAGGATGGTCTAGTTGTGCACCTCCCCTTGTGGTTGCATTTGAATGTTCCAAAGGGGGTGTTTTACCCCTTTTTTAGGGTAAATCGGTGTTAATTTCAATGCAGACTCAAGTGATATGAATTGGCGCGACCACTTGACGATATGTCGCCAAGTTGGCAACAAATTTGGCGAAAAAAATATTTTTTGAATTTGGGTTCAATTTGGCGCTATTGGCGATATTTCGTGAAAAATCCACCGAATGATGTTAAAATCGGCGATATTTAGAAAATGAATCATTGTAAAGCATTTGTTTTCATTGTTTCGTGGCAAACTAGGGGTGTAAATGTTCAAATTGCTATCTTGCTCACTCCTAGCACTATTTTAACACTAAGGCATCTACAAAGAAATTTACACGTAAAAGGAAGTAGTGTGGGACCCATACCAGATTTTTCATGAAGAGTTCAGGAAATTTCAACAGTTTAACTATTAGCAGGGGTTGGTAGCCAGGATAAACATTTTAAGGAGAAAGTTCATGAAAATAGCTTCACATATCAGGAGGAGAGGGGGAATGTTAGACCCTTTGACACCAGGGATAAGGGAGTCAAAAAATGTTAGAAAAAGTGCAATATTTAAACAGCCCTTTTGTTAAATTCTCAATTTGATTCTCATGAACAGCAAACACCACTATACACGTTGAAAGAAAATTCAAAGGACAGAAGACCAAAATTATATTTTTTCAGATGCTAGTTATAAATTTCTATGTATAATTTTAATTTTGTTAATATTACAGTTTGTTTTATTATTTTTTCTTTTTGCTTCCAATTCAGCTGTTACATTTAGAATTCTCAGGAATGGCAGTAAGACCATATTTGCGTAGCTCTTTAGCTAGAACTTTATATGAAAAAATGGTAAAGGACGAAGGCCTTCGAAGATATGATAAATCAAAGGTATGCTGCTGTTTTTGATTGTTCCTTAACTGCAGCAATTACTTTATTCTTATGCACTCCTTATAATATTTTCTTTTTTTACTTTTCCTAAACTTATGCTCTTTCGTCGAGTTAATGCATACTCAAATTTGTTTTAAAACTTGTCGTTTTATAGTTTGATAAATGCATAAGAAATAGAATTGCACTTGTGACTGAAGGAATGCAAATATATTTTTAGTATCTGAATTTATTCATTAGGCATATGGACTGTACATAAAATACTATTAAATTTGTGTTGTATTATAGTAATCAAAAGAAATTTTCCTTCATAAGTTGAACGATTTTTTGAACTATAAGGGAATTTCAATAAGATATCAACTGCTGTGTCATGACATACAGAGACTGCAATTTCATTCTTGTAAAAGACTCATCAGTCTGGAACAGTCAATATGTCATCGATTTAAAGCTGAGATTACCTTTACACTGGTAGCTAAAACTAATTTGGCACACTACCGAGAGCCTGCAATAAAATGTGTGGGCCTGCTGATAAAATAGAGGCTTCAAGTTTCAGTAGCGGGCTGCAAGTTACTGCCCTTAAGCCAAAGCTAAGGCAGAACTACAAGAATAGGCTTGTTCTGTTTTATTCCTGGCTTAAGAGCAGTTACTTACACCTTATTTTAAGAAACTTGCTCTGTTTTTTTCTCCCCAGCACAAATCTGCAAATACCTCTTTAATATATTCATTTAAATACACAGATTTTCAAACTTCCTTTTTTTTGTAGCCAGGGGTGCCCCCCCTCCCCCAAGCTCAATGGCGCAAATCCCCCCCCCCCCATTTTTTACAACCCTATTGGGCTTTTTATTTTTACCCCTCTTTTTTAATATTTTTTTAAAATAAAATTTATTTATTTTTTAAATATTATTTATTTATTTAAGTATTGTTCATTTATTTTTTTAAATTATAACTATTTTTTATGTATTATTAATTTTTTTAAAGTACTAATTATGCGCAGAATAGAATCGCTTTTTTTCCCATCCAGTCATTTCAGGCACACACACACACACACAGACAAAAAATAAATAAATAATATAATAATAAAGAAATAATTTAAATTGAAAAATATATTAATGAATAATTTACATTAAAAAATTAGTAAATAATTTAATTTAAAAAATAAATTAATAAATAATTTAAATAAATAAATAAATTAGTTAAAAAAAATCTCCCCCCCCCCCCCTATTTTGATGGCGCAACGCGCCATAATCTCTCCCTTTGGGCACCCCCGATTGTAGCGCACTAGAAATAGTTTTATTCAAGTTATTTTTTCAAAATTTCAAACCTTTGTGTGATTGATATTTTTAATATATGTCATGATGTAAAAATAATTGAAAGGTACACAACATTTAGAGCAGTTCTAGGCCACCTAGGTCTACTTTCCTGATTTTGTTTTTCTCATTAAAATAGTATGATTTTTAGTATAGGATTGATTACATTTTTCATTCTCCAAGAGGTAAAAAAGGGTACTTAATCCTTCTTTTTTAAAAAAAATATTTTTAAACAGCTTTGGAAAATGAAAGCCTGTTGGTCCCATCCAATCACATTATTCACAGAGTATTGAACCTAAGATTTTTTTTTTTTACTTTTTCAAATTTGAAATGAGAACTTTTATACTTAAAAAAAGATTTAAATTTAATCATTGTATTCAATAAATATCTTCAATTGCAAACAAATGATAGCGATAATAATTATAAAAGTATTATGATATGAAGTAACAATGCTAAAATAATGGACATTTTTTTTTAAATTCTAAAGAAAACTGCAAATTTTCACTGCTGACATTAAATGATTAAAAGCAAAATGCAATTTGTATTTCATTTAGTCAGGGCCATTTAATGAATTTTTAAAATGGGTGACAGAATGAAGACTAATGTCCATTTCTCTTAACTTTTACCTCACTAAACGTTATTTTGGGATCTTTTTCCCTCCTTTGCTATTTATTTTATGTATTTACTTAATGTAAAGCTGAAACTTTTCAAGTGTTAGATTTCTCATTCAACATACATTAAGTTTATTGTGCTTTTTTCTGCTAGTTTCTGTTTTGCTGCAGTCTTTCAAAGAGAAACACTTTCGAGAAATAGTGAAACATTAATTTCGAATCCAATTTAAATATTTGATTTTAAGAGATTTAGTTGTTTTTAAAATAAAAATTGTGAGTTTTGCAAAAGTGCATTTTTTGTGTAAGTTTAAAATAAAGTAATTTTGACAAAATATCAAATAATTTGGCATTTTTACATAATTCGGGTCTCAAAATAATTTTGATTAAATATTATTCTACTTTTGTTCTTGAAGTTTTAATTTTGTTAATTTATGTATAATTAGAAATAAACAACTGTATTTAAATTTGAATAAGTGTACAATTAATTTGAATAACACAATTATTGTAAGAATAAAATATAGCTCAAAATATATTTTTTAATTATTTGGTGTTGGATGGTCTCTAATCAAATGTACTTCGATTAAAAAGGGTATAGTAACATTTTTGTTTTTTTTTTGATCTCAGAAGCACTAAACAAAATGCAAATAATTATCAAGTAAAAGTACTCATTTTATGAGATTAAAATAAAAGATATAATTAAATTAAAATTAATGAGGCTGATGCAATATGGCATAAGGTTCAATGTGCTTCAACTCCCCTTGTAAATATTTTGGTACAAAATTTGTTCATATGTAGCACAGCTAACCTTAGTTTGCAGTTAAACATTTCACAAGAAATGTTTTTTTTTTCCTCTCTCTTTTAACCCTTTAAGGACCATAAGCGCTGGTGGAATATTGAAGATATTTTTTTAACAAATATTGAAATTCTGATATCTTGAGGACATGAAAAAATGTGATGTCTAATATATATGTATTCAATGATTAATAAAATAAACTTAGATAAGCAAGATATATCATGCAGGTAGAAAGAAAATGGCCCTTTTCTAATCAAACTATCATTATAGAAGTACACCTTTTGTTGTACTTGTGCAATATGTTCTATGATGGTCCTTAAAAGGTTAGGAAAAACATACTTTGATTTTGTAGTCAAGAACTGCTTGCAAGTTTCAATTTTGTCTTTCCATGTCTTGGAGTCTTTATGAATATGTTTTTTTTTCACTGTCAAAATTCTTATCAAACAAAGTAATTAATAATATTACTTTGAACCTTATTTTTAGTATTTTTGGCTCTATTAAGACTTTGATTTTTAATTTGTTGAATTTTTAAGGAACCTGAAAATGTGCTGAAACATTGCTTATTAATTTTCTAGCTTGCTTGACTATGACTTTTTTCTTTCTTTTTTTTTCTTTACTTCTTTATTTAATTCAATTATATATAATGTATTGGCAATGTCAAATCACATTAGCAATAAAATCTCAAATCGCATTAGCAATAAATGGTTGTCTTCAAATCCAACACTATCTCTTGCGATTAATTTGTTATTTACTGCTATTCTATAAGGATACATTGGGTAATTTGTACACCTAATATTTTAGTAGGGTATAAATTATCTTATATATAAAATTAATTTTAATAAATGCATTATGAAGTAGAGAATATTAGTGGTAAGTCAGCATTTCTCTTAATTTTATTCAATCTAATATGGAGTATGTAAGTTATTAATAACAAATCATGTTTGAAAAAGTGCTTAGTTGGCAAAAATTAAAGAAAACTAAAACTGAGTACAGCTGCCAATTTGATTTTAAAAGCAATGTGTGCATGATCTTTCATAGTTCACCTACTGTGCAATTACAAGTTGTACAGATTCATTTGTACTAATGAAATGCTATCATCATTCTAGAAATAAACTAAAATAATTAATTTTTTTTATCACTCATCCTGGATTTAATTTCTTCATTTGCAATCACAATCTATAGATCTAAATTTACAGGCTTATATTTCGTTTTCCAAATTATGAATTTATGAAATATACTTTTTACCTGTCTACTTCCTCCTTCATTGCTGTTCCTTAAAAACAATGCATTTTTGATTTGTAAATCTCAAAACAGTATTTTTTACTGTAACATTAAAAGAAGTATTTATAAATATTTTAAAAGTTTGTTTACCTATACCTTTGTTTTTATGCAAAATGTTGATTTGTAATTTTTAAAAATAGCTGTAGTAATAAACAATTTATTAAAAATAGTTTCTTTTGTTGGTATTTACTATTTTTATATATTTTTTAAACAAAACAAGAAATAAAATGAGTTGTAGTTCTTAAACTAATTTGAATCAGTGAAAAGCATATCACTAAAGTTTATTGCTTGTTATTAATTACGTGTCAAAAAGATATTGGGACAAATCACTACACAACTGATTCTTAGCCAAACTTCATGAAATCATTTTGTAGATATTGTGTTCACATTAAATTTAATACTTAAATTTTACTGTTAAATGTCATGATACCATGGAAGATATTTCTGTAAAATTATGTGTTCAGTCTCAGCTGAATACATAACAACAACATTTTAGATTAACAAAACAGTATTTTTTTTTAAATTATTATTATTATTTGCTCAAAGCTTCCTGATGTTTAATCTAAACAAATTATTGCATTTTGTATTAAAACATTTATTAAAACTTAACTTAACCTAATGGAAAAAGACTTCAGTTTTTTCTTCTTGAAGTATTATTTTCTTTTCCCCATGAATTCGTATTTAGAAGTTATTTCTGATTATATTTTTATATTTATTTGTTTTTGAAAGCATGTCTGGCTTGTAGATGTCCCCCTCTCTCTGTGACTGTAAAACAGCAATTTTTGAAAAATTTAGTGAATAAATATATAAGTATTAGTTATAATTCTGTACGTACCTCAAATATTTGTTTTATTGAAATATGGAGTTGAATGGTAATTACATTTTCTGTAAAATATTGAAAATGAATGTTTCTTTTTCTTTCTTTCCTTTTTTTTTCACCAATGTTTAAGCTATTTTGACTTCACTATGACTAACTATGATATTTTGACTAACTATGATAACATATAGCACAGTGTCTATATGTTATCATAGAAATTCATGTTAGATCTTTTTACTGTTAGAGAGCCAATAATTCCACAGAGTTTGTGTTTTGCGCTTCTCTTCTTTCTTTCACACCATACCGAATATTCTTGTACACACTAGGATTTGAAAAAAAAATATATTCTGCTGTTAATAATAACAATATCCATAAATTTTTGGTATGAAACAAAAATAACTAAATACATGAATTTTAATTTAACATGCTGAGCATTTCAGAAAAGTCTCTTTATCTTCAGAGTGGCATAGCTGCAAAACTACCAGAAACAGGTGAACAAACTGATATGTTATACAGACAGGTTTTTGGAATTTGTTACACAACTGTTTCAAATTTAGTTCCAACATTGAACTTCAGAGATGCAGTCACAGATGTCTGTTAAATAGTGTATAAAAAGTGCGCTTTGTGGTCAAACCGACATTACAACAGTTTCAATATGGTCACTTTCACAGCAGTAGCATGATACAAGCGAAGACCAATGTAAAAAATTCAAAGTCTCTCATTTCTACTGAAAGAGAATCTCATGCCTCACAAACATTGTAATGAGAATGAGTGACTTCAATTTTTTCCCTTTCAATTGCATCATGTTATTTGCTGCAAAATGTAGCCCGATCTAAACCATTGTAGTGAAATTTGGCCTATTTTCACTAAGTGCATAATCAAACACAATTTAAGTCAATTACGACTACATCTCCTTCTGATGTCCAATCTGGGAGCTATTTTTGCAAACTTATGTTTAACAAATTCCAGATCTCTTTGTCTTACATACCATTTGTTTCCCCTTCCTGTCTCTGATTGTTTTACAGTTATTTATTGAAGAAAAAATATGTTTTATTTATTTTTTATTCATTTATTTATTTATTTCAAACTGTGGAGAGTCCTTTCTGAAACACCCAGTGTCACTATATTTTGGGTGTCTGATTATTTTTTATTCAAAAGTAATATTGAAAATAACTATTAAAGCTTCATCTAACTTTTATGTTAAGTTATTAAGTAGTGTATAACAAGATAAGCGCTATACATTGAAGTATGCAAAATAATAAATTTTTTAATTATCTGTAAATGCCATTGAACTGTGAAGTAATAAAGAAATAACTTATGCAATGCAACAATATTTTTTTTTACATTACTATCACTTACTTATTAATCACAAATCAATATTTTGCATTTTCCATTCTTCATCAAATAAGTACCAAAATTCTTTACCTCATTAAATTACTGATAATGATGCATTTTTCCTTTTATTTCTTTTTCATACAACTTTTAAAAGGAAATTGTCTCAAACAAAAACCAAATAGGCTTTCTATATAGTTTATATATATACTGTCGGCCCCCCTTAAACAGATACTGTTGATTCCTAGAAATATTATGCGATTAAGCAGGGATCTTTAACATTATGTCTATGGCATGGGAAATACTCAGTTCCAGGATATTTCATTCATGTAAGCGTGGTATTTTTATCTGTTACCCAACTATGTAGGGCCGACAATATATCTATATATATACGTGTGTAATTATTAAGATAATTATAGCTTTAACAAAAGGCATTTTAATCTTACTCTGAAAATGCTATTCATTTTCTTGACAAAGCATAAAAGTTGTTAAACCATGATTCAAAAAATAATTTAGTTGCCAAAGTCTCAACTATTTTAAAGATGTTCTGATGTTATTTTCATGAAATATTGCTGCAAAAGAGCTCTATTAAATATTAAAATTTCCTTAGATTTTTCAGTTATTTTTCAAAAAGATAAAGCAGAACAAAACATATGATTTTTATGTCAAAAAGGAAACTGTTTTATACTTTTTCATTGAACAATGTATTCTTAAATATGTTATGTTCACATTTTTCTTAAGCGAAATTTTGATAAACTTTATGATGCATTAGAGTAGAGTTTCAAATGTAGCGAATTTTTATCTATATATATTAGGTTGCAGTTCATAAAAATGTGAGAAATCTATTTGTCGGAAACTAGTGAAAATTGTCTTTGAAAACATCTTTTATAGTTGAGATAGGTATAGTTCATTTCCAAACAATTTGTTGTATTTGATTTATATAACATATTCATATTAAATATTTTTAGAAAAAATATTACTCCTCTCTTATTTATTAAACTAAAAAGTTGACTTAAGAAAGGGAATAAGCGACAAATATCAGATTTATTTCAGAAATTCAGTTTGTAATGTAGTTTGAAAGTTTTTATTTTATTATTAAAAAACTATTCTGAATAATTTTTTTCATCCTATGTCTCTTTTTAAGAAACTCGAGAAACACTCACTGGATTTAATTTATCTGTGTACAACATTCACAAATTAGAAAAATTTTATGGTTACCTCTCATCTGGGAAAGGAAGTACTATTTTTTTGTCATGTTTTATTTGCTGTATTATCAGTTTAATTAAATAAAGAATAGAAAAGAAATATTGAATTTAAGTACTTTCAGCTATGGTCTCCTCAAGAACAACCAAGAGTGTTAGGCTTCGAACAGGATGTCAGAAAAGTTGAACTGTATTCTGTTGTTCCTTATATCATGTCTGTAGCGTTGAATTACTGGAGATAATTATTAAAACCTAAATAAGTATTCTTTCTCAATTTTGTGGGTGAAAAGTCAATCAAATCTCATAATAGGATTTGTATAACATTCAAACAAATGGTTGTGAAAATAAAATGAATACTTTAGGTTTTATAAAAGGGGATCTTTGATGACATTTTGTTTCTGATTATGCTTGGAATAATTCGTAATACAGTCCTCTAAGCATTATTGATGAATGTTGATTTTTTTTCTTGAAATGTTTCTTTTTATTTTGTTAAGATCATTTAGTAAACTCACTACAGTTGCAGACGTTTTCTTGTCAGCTAGGTTGAGTCAAATAATACAAGCATCAATTTCTTGGATCAGCTGCATAATCAAACACTGGCTTTTTGAACTAATCCTTGTTATTTCGAAATTTAGTGTAATATAGTTGAGGAGTTAACATTAAAAATGCATTAAGTGACAAAAAATCAACAAATTCGTTTTTGCATTGAAGCAGAGCTTCGATTAGAGGCCAATAGCGATTTAAAGGATTGAAGTGCAAGTTATTAAAACTGATTTTCGGAATTGCCCAGAATGTTGAGCTATTGTCAACTCTTAGCCTTACAGCATTGAAACAGTTTAGAGGACATAAACATGAGAGCATCTCATCTTCTCTTTTTCTTCTCAGGTGACTTTACTTGTTCATGTGGTTCCTAACACATTAAAACTTTTTGCATTGATGTATTTCATTTTTTTAATATACTTTTAATTTAAAAAAAACGGAATAAAAGAACCTCAATGAATTTAACATACATAAGGCAAGCGAAAAGAAGGAAAGATCTTCAGCTAATTTACTTTTTAGAGCCTCATGGCATTTTATGAAATGTGTAAATGAAAATGTATTTATTTAAAGATAAAACGATGCATTAATATGGTTTTAGCAGTTATTTTAATAATTATCAATAAATTGTTCCATTTTTTTCTATGAAACTCCTTTTTAATGTTCCTCAGTTAATCAAACTTTTTTTTTTTAGCAATAGAGCATAATTTAAATGAAAGTTCTTATCAAATACTTTAACCAATCGAAAATCACACATTTCAGGCAATAACTTAGAACATCTGTCGCATGTCATAAAATTATTATTAAGAATGACAGAGGCGAAAAAATACTCCCTCCTAAAAGAAAAAAGAATGTTTAATTCTAACATTCTACACACGAATTTCTTACTGTTTCTTCTCTTTTTTTCTTATTTTAGACTTTCTTCTGTGTGTTTCCTTTCATATCCAAACTCCAAATGGCCACTTTCTGCGAAATATATGACGCGCTGTTACCCAAATAGCTGCGTCAAATCTTGAATATAAAAGACCGCACGAACGCCACGTGGTGTGTCCTACTTAATACAATATTGTTCAACCCACGTGGGGGGCTCGTTCTAGGGATCCCTTCGCTTTAGCGGGACTGTTTTTTATTCGAGCTCTCTCCCGGGCAAAACCATCTTGAGTAATACATTTGTACAATTTTTTTTTTCGATTGCGGAAAAAAAATCCCTACTAAGAAAGGAATTCCATTGTCATCGTCCTCAATCACCACATGTTCCATTCGTAAAAAAACATTCGATTTTTGTCGCCTGTGATTTACTGAAAGTAAGTAACCTATATTTAGGACGTTCTGGAGAGTTGTCTTTTTACTCTGCCATTTCAAGATTTGGCATCCAGCTGTAGTTATTCGGTATGATTCGGCGTTCTACATTATCTACGGGTGTCAAGAAACTTATAAGTCGAAAGCTTTCTTTGAAGCTTGTGTCGATAGTCGATGATCTTGAAGAATCTGAATATGTAAAACTTGATTAAATCTTTATCCAGTTGTATCGGTTTGTACATTTGTGAATTGTATTTCCATTAATAAAGGGGTTTGGGGATAACTAAACAAGTTAACTGTGACAATTCAACTTTGCAAACATTTTTGTTTATTTGAATAATAAAAATCGACTAAATATTTTCAGTTTTAAAGCATCGGTGCCTCACCTAAGGTTTTATTTATTTATTTATTTTTTTTTTTTTTTTTGCGAACTAAAAGAATTTATTAATATCTAGAGCATTAACAGACGAAACAAATCCAGCTTTTTTTTCTTTTTAAGAAGAAGAGTTAATCGAGCAGTATCAGATCCAGGCGATCTTGTTGGAAGGAGCGCATGACTAATACATTATATAAGGGGGGGGGGGGTAATTAACATTTTTAAAACAGTAAAAGAAAAACTGAAGCATCTCTTTTCTTCTTTTTTTTTAATACTACATGTGACTAAAAGAGTTAAATTGGAAATCACAAGAGTTCTGAGTATTAAGAATGAAAATTTAAAAAACCTTAAAAAAATTTAAAAAAGAGGTAAAGAAGAAAATGTCTCCCAGTAATTTGGATCCACTCTCGAATTCAAATTCTTTCAACCTCGGATTCGTTTAAAGAGTTAAGAAGAGAGCTATTTTCAGCAGTCATTTAAGTTCTCAAGTATACTTTTATCCTTGTAAGAGAAAGGTAGCAATATTAGGTTTGGCATTTCTTCCTACCAGATTTCGTGTTGGACATAAGTCGAGAGAATGGTTACATTACTAAAACTGGAATTGCTAAAAAAATATTCAAGATAAAAACGGATTAGAAAGTTGATTAAGCTGTTTGATATTCGCACATATTTGGGTGTGTTTGCGTACTCTCCCTCGAATATTTTGTTATAAAAACGCTATTTTTTACTATCTTTGGAAATATTGGGAGGATAACTCAAATGCAGTCAAAAATCATCCTAATCTGCCCAATATTTGTTCTTCAGGCTCGATAAATTCAAAAACCCTTTTTTACGGAAATAAATTCCTGAGAGCCCCAGAAGGTTTACAAAAATATTTGCTAGTTCTTGGTACTCTTTTTCAATACCAGTTCAAATGTGAATTCGAAAATGTATACTAGTGCTTTTATTTCATGGTAGGATCACGCGATAACTTTCGTCACAGTTAAATTACATCACCAGCAATTTTGTATACTTTTTTGGAAGTTAGCCATTTTCCCCTTACAAATGTTTACTTTCTCCAAAGAGTACGCCTAACTACTGGTTCAAAATTCATGAGTACAACAACCCTTTGAGACCAGGGCCTGATTACTGAATAGGCCAACTAGGCCGCGAACTAGGGCCCCCACAATTTAGGGGCCCCCAAATGGCTAAAATTGTTGTAGTCAATGCCTAAATTTGTTTTATCCCAGGCTTAAAATTGAAAAGATTCATTATGGGGGGCCCAAAAAAATTATTTGGCCTAGGGCCCCGTGATATCTTAATCAGGCCCTGTTTGAGACCCTGACCTTCTTCAGAAGTCTTTCCCATTCCATCCTCTTACTCGAATTCGGTCTTCATTCTCAACGTCGAGGATGGCAAAAACCTTATCCAAGCATTCCTTCCATTTTTTTTTTTTTTTTAAGTGTTCCTCTTGATCTTCCACAAACAGAAGTTGTATTAAAGAAAAGTAATGACTCTGCCTAATGCCAAAGAGAGCGTGATCTTCTGTTGATAAATTATTACATGCTAGTGCTTCTTTAATTACGCATAGATTTTTCAAAAGATTTCTTTTTACGTGTGATATCTTTTTCCTGAAACTAGATCCTTTAATCGCTTAATGACAACTCTTTCTCCAGTGTCCCACCCACCTTGCGAAACTTACATGCGCAATCGCGACATAAAGTGGGGAGGGGGAGGAAGAACTAACGTTCTGGAAGATTCGCTATCCCCCCTCCCTACTCTCTTATAATGTTTTCTTTTCCCTTTTTTCCGACACTGCGACAAGGCTATTATGAATATTAATGACACCCGGGCGTCCGGGACTTTCTGCGTAAGATAATTTCATTTAAACTTATCGCTGCAGCTCGATATGTACGAAGGTAGGGACATGGTTAGTGATGCATTGCTGTGCAAGGAGATGATGTCCCTGCATTTTTACCGATAACCAAATTAGGAGCAGCTAATAGAACAAACGAAGCCACTGCCAGATCGGGCGTGTTTTTACAAGTTGTTCTTAAATTGCGTGCACTGCCATATGCTGTACTGTATGTTGGACTCGGTATGGAGTTTTTAGTCCCGTGTGGGGCTTAAGGGATTGTCTGCATATTTAAATTGATGACACTTCATGCTTAATAATAGGTAAATTTAAGGGAAATGGCATTTTACCGTAACATATTTTCGAATTTAATTGAAAAGATGTTAGTTTTTGTTTCGTGTTTCTGTTCAGTAGAATCGCAAATGAATTACTCGCAGTAAAAGTGCAAAATTGTGCTTGGTAAAAAATATATCACTACAGGTTCACGCCTTCACTTGTTCAGTATGATTTTTTATGGCAATTTTATAAACACGAACTAAACATTTGATATTCCGGCTAACTTGGTGCTAAAAAGAAGGAAAAAATAGGATGGATTGTATACACAAATCATGTTTTATAAGAATCAAAATAGTACTTTTGGAAAGAAAATTTATGAACATAGAAACATGTATTCACAGCACAGGTTTTTGTAAATTTTATTTTTTTTTAATTTATTTTTTAAAGAGAATTTAAGACATTTAAACTAATTAGTTTTCGAGCATGTTTCTTTGAAAGTGGATCTAGTCGTCAGGATCAATTTTCAAATCTTAACCTTTTTTTAATTTCTTCATCTCGCAATCTCTTCCTGGATTAATTGTTTTCTCAATGTAGATTTTAATATCCTGCTTCTAAATAACAATAGATTCTGGGATCGAAAAATTCTTAAAATAAAAGTACAAAACATATATTGACTCAATTCTGGTAATTTAATTGAGATACTGTCGTCCCCGCTTAATAGGGTAACGGATAAACGAATACACCGCTTATTATAGAAATAAAATATCTCGGAACCGAATAGTTCCCATGCCGTTGATGTAATGTTAAAGATCCGTGTTTAATCGAATACCCCGCTTAATCGAATAATATTTTTCGGAACCTATAGTATTCGTTTAAGCGGGGCCGAAAGTATCTTGATCAGGTGGTGTTTCATTGGTGAGGGAAATTATGGGAGAGCGAGGCACATTATCCGATACTCTCTTCAGGGTTGCTGGGTCTGAGGGAAAATGACCGACTCTTTTACCCCAAAATCCATCAGACTCCACTACTCCGGCTCTTACCCCGTAACTCCGGCATGGTTACGAACAAAAGGACCCACTCTTCTTTTGGAGTATTAAAGTCTTCGACTCCCGACTCCACAACCCTGGCTCTTTTTCTTGGTCCACGCTTGAAACTTATAAAACATGCTTTGGAAATTTCAGTTAAAATAATTTTTTTTGATGTATTTTTGGCTACAGTGTACTCGAAAATATTTGTTTTATCCTTTGGGTCATTTTGAACTTGTAGTTTTATTCATTATTATTTTTTTTTTCTTTTTTTCATTTTTTTTTAAATTTACAATTTTTTTTTTATTTTATTTATTTATTTTTTGAGTATTAATGAGTGATCATTGATGCTTTCAAAAGTGAAAAATATAGGATCTTTATAATATAAATCTAACCAACGTTTTTATCATGTCTTCATAATAAGCAAGGATGCTCTCAATCTTATGTTTTCGTAGAATAACTGATATAATGAAAATCTTTAAATTCACGAAAACCGCAATTTAAATCTAACCTAGTCGTTAGTTGCATTCCCGGTCAAAAATGTATGATTATCATCAAAAGATGTCATACGTCAGCAATATGTAATTGTTCAACATATATTTTCACTTTTTAGTTTATCGTAACAAACAATCGATATTTCACAAATTCAGTAACTTTCCTCAACACTGCTCTGGATTACTGTGTTCAAGCCTATCTTCTTTCAAGTTTCGTCTATTTTGTTACTCTTTTCAAAGTTGCAATATGTACAGCAATCCCCCTTCCTTTTTGCCAAGAAACTTTACGCATGAAATATTATAGCATCACTTACAGAAAGGAGGAGGAGAGCCTACGAATAATCACCCAACGAAGACAAAATTCCCCCTCTTACTTAATACACAAGAAGTGCGAACTGTTATACATCTTATGTTCGTATATCATATTCTTCCCTTTTTCTTTTTTCTATTTAATAAAGATTACAAATTTCGAATTCTCGCGTAGCAGCGGAATAAAATGAAAAGTGATATTTTAAGTGTGGGTGAAAAATGCTTAAAAACGACGCGACGGTAATGGTTTGTCTTTGCCGTATCATTCATCTGCAGATATATCGGGTAATGGCAAGAAGTCTGGGTTCAAATGAAGATAAAATGAGTATGCGATAGCTTATTATTTCTGCAACGGAGTACTTTTCTTAGGGGAAGGGGGATTTGGCAGGAATCGGACACTTTGGCTCCTGTAATCCTTTTGGTCCTTCTGACGATCGTAAATCATGGGAGGATGCGTGCGATTGGCGTTTTAATTGGTGAAAAGGCTTCAACTGGGTGTGACTTGAATTTCGCTCGCAAATAACTCTGTTCAAGTTCGGATGGAACTAAAAGAACGGTTTATTGCTGTAGTTGTTGACTGCAGGTTGGTTATTCTTTGGATAAGTTTCATGAAGATGTGACGCATTTGCTCTCAACTTATGAAAGTGTAGCATTTCAGAATGTCAAATAATGAGTTTGAACTTGACGATTAATTTAAAAATGCAGTTTTGAAAATCCAAAAAGTTATTTTTCTACACTAAAACTATACAAAAGGTGAAACCGTGCTCATAATGGGTTCTACAAATATATTAGCTTATGTGCTCAATAACGCATCGTTTTGCATTGTTCAAATTCTACCTATTGAAATGCTTTCTCCCCGTGACATTTCAAAACACAGGGCCAAAGTTCTTGAATTTATTGTTCTGCTTTTTTAAAGGCTTGTATAACATCCAATGTATTAACAGTATATATATTGAATACACTGGGTGCATAAAATTGTAGAACAATAGATGGTGCAACAGCGGTATGGCGCCCCCTACCGGTGTACTCCAGTAGGGTACCTTTAGTCATTCCTCTTTTGGTGGAACTGTGCTCTCTCCTCTTAAATTATGCCATTTTTTGCTTTTTTTGTACGTTACTGTAAAAATACGCCCCTGTTCATTATTTACTTGTTAGTTCAATTAAACTGGCAGCATCATTTCTTTTTACGGTGTTACAAGGAGTCCTTTTATTTATGCCTAAAATTGTAAGCATTGATGTGTTAGTTGTTTAATATCTTGTAACGTATGACACTGTTACTTTGAATAAATATTTAAAAAGATCGTAGATACATGAAATAGTAGAATAACGGCGACGATCCTCAAAAACCCACTATAAAATAGCAGTAGGAAAAGAATACAAAAAGAAAGAAAAAAGATCAACCAGAATATGCGGAAAGGTTTATCTGTAAATTAATTAATTAAAAAAAATTACTGATTGCAATAAATACTACAAAATAAAAACGAAAAACTATAAGACCTGAAACGTTTTATCGTCTACAAAATAAATTGTTTAACTTTCGTGAATTTAATTGGTCACGTCGTAGGGAGTCGTCTAGCTAGATAGCTATCAATTAAAAAGACAATAGAGGAAAAATATCAAGGAAGTTGTACTGAAAACAACCACTGTGATTGATCAATAAATAAATAAATAAAATAAAAATTTTTGAGATAAAATGTAATTTAAATATGAAATTCATCAAGGATCAGTGATTGATTCAGCGTAAAAATCTCCTCCTTTATTCTCCCATGCTGGAATGCATTATACGGCCCCTTGTCTATTGAGCCGCCTGACATACACCTTTGTTGCTACAGCAGCTTACGGGTCAGTAGAATATTGAAGTGAGATAGGCTTGTCGTGTGGGATCAAGGGAGAAAACGAAAGAAAATAAAAAGTCCACCCTTTTACCTGGACCTCCATGCAGAAAACCCTTAAGGCTGAGACTGCGTTCCCATGACAACGGCTTCGCTATTTTAAAATGCCTTCTTTGTGCAAATACAAGCAGGAAATGACTCTAAATTAATGGTTGAAATCCTCTTTCATTCGAGTTGTAGCTAGAAACAAAAGCCCCTTTGGCAAGCATGATGGTAATACTTTTTTTTTTGCCCCCGTATCCCCCCAGAAAAGCTCCACCCCCTAGCCTCCATGCTGTGCTTTGTAAATAAATGACTTTTTATTTATTTTTTTTTCATTTGTTTTTGCTTTAAGGTGGGTTTTGGTTTCGCTTATTTGTTTCTCTCTGCCCCTTTGGCTTTGAGTGAAATTCCTTTGCAAGAGCTTGGAATTCGGAATGGGATTTTCGCAAGAAAGTAGTTACAATAATAATGAGAATGTAGTAAACTGAAAATTTGTTTTCTTAATCTTATCTTAATAACAATCAATGTTCGAGAAATTATCTAAAATGCCCAGTAATTGCTTTTTTATCTATTTTTATTTCGTACTGAGCTTGCTTCCAACTACAAGTTACTTAATATTTAGCAAACAGTTTAAGCTATAATATTCTTACTCATGTGGATTAGCACGTTTTTTGAAAATTTTTATTGGAAAAAAAACATCTAATTTTGGTTACAATATTGAGTAGATCATTAGTTTTAACCCATTTATGACCAAGTTTTTTTAAACATTTTTGTTTTAATTTCTAGCTGCTTAAAACTCTTACTTTGAATGGTTTACATACATTTTAGGCTTAAAATAGTTCGCTGTTGCCATATTTATTAAGTTATATAACTTCCTGTTTATGAAATATTTTGCAGATATATGAGCAAAATACGACCTTACTTGACTTTACTTTTGCAAAGTTACATTACAGAAGGCATTTCTGATCAATTTTAAGAAAATCATTTTAAAATAGTTTAATTTTATGAAGAATAAGTTCGCAAAGAAAACTTGCTTTCTGTGGCTTGGCTACCCATGCTGGATCGTTGCTTGACTGAATTGTCTAAAAACAGATGACAATAAATAAACTCTGATATCCAAATTATGGCTCTAACTGATTTTCTCAAGAAGAAGGACTATTTAACTTGTGAAAAATAGCTTTAGTAAAATAATATACGCATTACAAGTTTTATTATGCAGTAACTAACAAGTGTCCCGTTTTTAGGCTACTGGGCATAAATGGGTTAATTAAACTAAGTAGTCTTGTGTGTTCAGTTTTTACTCTATAGCATACAGTGTGTTTCATATTGAATGGGGCAATAAGATAGCACGCCCGGTGAACATTCTAAGTACTTTTTTTAATTTATCAAATTTACTCTTGCGGTGAAACTACAGCTGTTCAAGTTGCTTATATGTTCTATGTGTGGCCGCCCTGTTCAATGCCAAATATCTAGATGCGATTCCGGTTCCTGCCATACTCGGGATAGAGTGGCTTCTTGTTAATTTAATCTTTTATTTGTTTCTTGCGTAACTCTAGTGGGGTGCCCTCCATCTTCCTCCTATTTCTTCTTATGTTTAACAAACGTCAAAAAAAGTTAGCAAAATATATTATCGGGGAACAATGAAAAACTATTGAAACAATACTTTCCCTTTTGAAAATAGGTGTTACAAAGCTATTCTTCGTTTTCCTTACTTTAAGATAACCTTGATATTACACTTTCACAAAACAAGTTGTGCAATCTCTGTCTTGCCGCTCTGTTGCCCAGATACATGCATAATTTAAAAATACTATTCTTAGGTTTAAAATAAAAAAGGTCTGTATACTTACATACGAAGTTTTGCAGTCGATGAAAACGTGATGTTTTTTAGCGCTAAACGTGCAGCCTTCCTCATAAGCCGGTCGTGTTGCCAGAATGACAAAATTAAATTTTTCCTATTTCTCATGATATTACCTTACTGAATGGCAATGAACAGCCAAAAACACCCCTCCCCCCCCCCCCGTATATTTATGAAGAATTTCTTTGTATGATTGGGTAGTTTCGTTTCGACTTGCCTCACTGTCCCAATGCAACCCCGTTTTACGGTACTTATGATACTAAGGTACAATGTAAACTAAACTGTTTGCATATTATCCCGCAATGAATTTTTTAATAAAATTTCTTGATCATTATAGAGATATCTCTTTCTTTCACATACACACGGGTCAGTTCTAAGCTTTTGAATTCTTTAAATTTAAGTATTTTTGGTAGAAAAAATTCGATAGCTTACCATGGCACCTTGTACTGAAATTA
The DNA here is from genome assembly GCA_038373865.1 of Uloborus plumipes. NCBI lineage: Eukaryota > Metazoa > Arthropoda > Arachnida > Araneae > Uloboridae > Uloborus > Uloborus plumipes. The sequence continues at coordinate 143,029 of JAXGGA010000844.1, read as the reverse complement.
CTATGTGTGCCATGTTTAGATACAGTGTTCCTCGAACCGCAAGACACTCTCTGCTGTTTTATTGATTCCTGTTTTAAAAGATATTTAGTAACTATCAAAATATGACGGAGCTGTTAAAAAAATCTAAATTTCTTGAAAATATTCGATTTTGAATTATTGGAGCAGTCTGGTAAAACACTGTAAGCGAATACAACTTTCGCCAACGAACATAAATTATTGTGAATAAACGGAATTATTTGGAGTTGCTTATACTTTTGGAAACATCCATTTCTACGAGTAGGTGATAAACGAAATGTTTATTTCTCTTGCATTTTATAGCTTCGCATAATAGCTCTTACGACATGGCCTTCTTTATATCTAGTAAGTCAGAGGAGGATGTAAACCAGTGTCTTCTTTGCATTTTATTTAGTTTTTGTTGTTTCACATTTCTGACTTGCAAACTCTTGATTTCTTCCAAACACCTAGGAGGTCATAGAAACGAATGATTGTTTTTGCATTTGGACTATTTATCCATTATTTTCTCTACGTTTTTCTCGAAAATATTCTTATTGCCTATGAGTTCGTTACTAGTGCCTATTTTTGAAACTCGCAAATATGTGTTCGCAATTTGTGCTTGCTGTTTTCTTCATACCTTCAAGAACGCAAACACAACCTACAAAAAAGACACGTTATTTGACATCAACACGGGCAAAGCAAAACTAATGATCTTCTCAAATGGTACCATTTACAGATCCCGCTCCCCTTCCCCCACACACATTAATGGTGATGAAATGCCATATTCATACGACGAAAAATACTTAAGTTATTATACTGGATCATAAACTCAATTTCAAATTGCACCTCAAGAAAACTATACAAAAATGTAAAGAAATAGTCACCATTAATAATCTTTTACTTATTAACCACAAACTTAGCTCTTTGATCAAAAGGTTAATTTATTTATAAATGATTGCAGCAAGATTCCTTTATATTTAAAATTGGAGGCATTACCACTAAAACTTAAATAAAAACAATCCAAAATGAAATTATCCGTATGATTACAAGGTTTCCAAAACATGTCAGAAGTAGCAACCCCATATTCTACCCCCCGATCATAATACAGTGAACTCTCACTTATACGCCGCCTCATTTATGCGTCTTTTTCACTTATACGACGATTTTAAAGGTCCCAGCACACTCTATAGCAAAATAATTATAGTATCGTTCGTTTATGCGTCGCTCGAAAGATAAATATTTCACTTAGGCGCCGAATTTTCCATAAAATGTCAAAAATATAATTTATTTTCTTTAAAAAATAATCATTTTTCCTCAATTTCCTTTTTAATCTTTCGCCTCTACTGCTCACAGAAGGCATTTTTTCCGCATGAACTAAAATTCGGAGAGGGACAATCATCTATTATGGATCGTTTTAGAGGGAACATTTTGTAATTAAGTATGCTACGATTTTTGTTTTCTCATCATTGTATTTATATTACATTAATTGCCAAACCTTAGTAATATGTCCCTTTTCTATAGAAACATTCGTATTAATTCTCTCATTAGAGCCTATGTTGCGTTTAAGTCCTTCAAATAGGCTTGTTCACTTACATAAGTGAGAATTCACTGTATGTGCTGCACAATTTTTTTGACAAAATTGCGAAAGAAATTTCTTAAAATGCGGAAGATTTAACTCGACATCAAATTATTACGAATGTTTCAAGAAATTAAAAATAAGCCTCCTTATTGAAAAGCATACAGTTTAAAATCTCTCTCTAAAAACATCATTTAATGTAAATAAAAAATCTTTTATACCGTAATTGTTAAAAACACAACTTTACAACATCGATCATCTGTTAGTTAACATCACACTATAATTTTATGTGTAACACAAACTAATTAAGAAAAAATACTTGTAAATAAAATAAATCACATTTATTTCTTATTCAAAGAAACAGCCCGAAACGCGGATGGTTCGGTCATCTAAGCGGAAAATCGAAACTAAACCAGGAAAGCTTCCGCAAAACCAGAAGGGTTGTCAAATCGAAACGATTTTATCATACTACACACAAACACGGCTGCTTCAAATCCTAGTTCAGCAGCATACAGTGTTGGAGCGACTTGTCCGTTTGATCCTTCTTAGCCAATAGGAACTCACCGTTTGACTTTCTCCTTTTGGATGATCTTTTCCTTATGTTTTCTACATTATTGTTTTATGCAGTGTATCCGCGTTTAACCTGCAACACTTGTCTTTTCGCAACAGTTAGTTCTAGATGCATACTTTCAGTTAAAAACAAGAAGTTCCGTCCAGAACTAAACGAGACTACTTTCCCGTATACCGACATCGACATTCTGTAGTATTAGATCAATATTCTCTTAATTATCTGAGACTGCAAATGAACGTCAAAAATATATTTTTGACATTTAATTCTGATTCCCTTGAAAATGAAATATGCCCAGGGCCAGATTAACATCTAGTTACGCCTTAGGCCAACCTTAGAGATTACCCCCTACTTCACATTTCTGAACTCTATTGAAATCCTATCTCCTCCGCTCCCCCCCCCCCTGTCCTTTCTTAGAGGTGTATCAGCGTCCGGGGACCAATGAAAATTTCACATACCACCACAGACAAAATGTTGGACTGATTTCCTCTTTTTGATTTCTGTGCAAATTTTCGGGGAAACATTGGTCCAGGGAGTGCTCCCCTGGAAAGTTTTTGAAATTGAAGCTTTAGAAACTTTTGAAATTATAAGTTCTACTTAAGCAAGGGTATGACGTCTTTGATTATGTTAGAGGACGGAATGAGTTCTGGGGCCCTCGCCCACCCCTTTTAAAATTAAAGTCTTAAAAGCAAAATTTTTGAAGAACTCAAATTATGCTGATAGGGGCGGAAGTTGGGAACGCGCTCCCGGAAAATTTTCAAAATTGAGGTTCTAAAACGCAGTTTTAGACTCCTATTTTGATGTGAGGGATATCAGTGACTGTAACGCAGAAAGTTTTTGAAATTGAAGACCGAAAACTTGTAGGACATTAATCATTCTCCATGGAAGTACTTCGAAATTGAAGACCTAAATACGCACTAAGAAACCATCTTTGATGATATTTGGAGGAGAGCTGAGGTTCGGCAACTCTTTTCCTAAAATGTTTTTAAATTGAACTGTTGAAAACAAAAGTTTGGTGAATTTCCTAATATTTGAAGAAAACTAAAGTCACTGACGCTCTTCGGGAAAAATGTTCAAAATTAAGGTCATGAAAACGAAATCCAAGACGATTTTTCCTGAATCAGGGTCACACCACGGGAAAGTTTTCGAGCTTGAGATTTTAAAAACGAAATTTTAAACGATCTGTTATGTGAAGGTAGGGCGCTGGAGAGCTTTCCTGAAAAAAAAAATCGTGATTAATACTCGAAACTTGCATTTGTAGGACCTGCATATGGTGGTGCTAGTGGAGGGATGGGGATTGGAAACTCTTCTCGGTCAAGTTTTAAACAGTCTTCAAATTGTTGGATGAGGGAGGGGACGAGGAAACTCCTGCACAGTTGTGTAGAAGTTCAGGTCATGTAAACGAAATTGTTGGTTTTCTTCGATAACGTTAGGGAAAGAAACTTGGTTTAGGATTCAGACATTTTTCGATATTCAAGTCCTAAATGCTCAATTGAAGATCTCCTTTGATGACTTTATGGGAAAGGTGGAGTTCATTGAGTCTCACTCGGAAACTTTTTGAAACTGACGTTTCATAACAGCAAGCTTAGATAATAAATATTTGAAACATCAGTAAAAGCGGTTTCAGTGATTTAGGCTGATTTTGGTGGTGCAAAAGTTTGGTATTAGGTTTGAAAAATACCTCCATCCACCCTATTTCGCTACGCCCCTAGCCTTTTATTTATTAACGTATGTATATGTATTCAAGTATGTTGTTAAGCATCCTGCCTTAGTTTTTCTTTTTCAAAAAAAAAAAAAAAACATTTAACTGTTTTGTTTTGATTTTATAGTAAAATTTTAATTTTCCCTCTCAAATTTTAGTTTATTATTAAAACAAACTTTTGTGACCCAAGAACTTTTTTTAAATAGCTTTTTAGGCTGAGGTGATGTTTAGCAGTGATACTTTAAGTGTTTGTTTCCTTTTTATTTAAATTCAAATATCATAGCGCCTAAATTTCTCAATAGTTTTCGTTTCGATCCTTTTTTTTTTACCTTAGAAAGGTTTAGAACTGTCGGTATCTGTTCCTTACAATATTTTAAATTTCTCTCTCTATTTTTATTTTTCTTAATTTAAAACATATTTCGGCTCTTCCTATCTATTTTTATTCACTTTGTTGTGAAATTAGAAGTCTTGCAGTTTTAGCGGGGACATGCTGTAAAACATTACTTCTATATTTTTCATTTAATTGATTACATTATTTCCTTTAAAGTTTTTTTTCCCTTTTCTAAATTGTCTTCATTAACCTGGAAGTTCCATATTCGGCAAATTTGAAGACACCTTTGCAATATTGCATGCTTTCTTTTTTTAAATAATGCCTAATGGCTCTTCTCATTAGATGCAGGTATATGAGCATTGATAATGAGCATGTTTGTGTTTTGTCATTCAGTAAAATTCGGTGTTTTATTCCGTAAGTCAACCATTTTTACCCCAGAAAAAACAACCGAGTTGTGCCCCTGTCCGTTTTTCCCAACAGGAGGTAGCATGCAAACACATATACGTTCCGCTTATTTAAAAGACGGTTTTGAAACAGAAAGGGACATCTCTTACGGCACAGTAAAAATAATAAGCCATGTTGATTACTCAAAATGATAATGTAAATGATAATATTAATTCTAATAAGTAAGTAAAAGAATGAAAGTTCGAAAAAAAAAAATGAAATTTAACTTCTTGAATTCAAATTATGTTTTTCCCAAGCACAAATCGCGATGGACATGTGTGTGTGGGTTTCTTCACCACCATGTCCAGCATGGTGGTGCAGCTAGCCCGGCTGTTGCAGACTCCGTCTCGCTTCGCCATCACATGCTGCATGAGCCCCCTCCCGGGGCCAGTGAGCAGGTCCGGGCTGGTGGAGTACCGGGACGCGAGATGTTGGCAGACTGCTATTCTGAAAGATGAACTGCATGACTTTTAAAGACGAAAAAGAAAACAAATAGGAATTTGCAATTGTTCAAAAAAAATGAAGGAAAAAAATCTCTAGAAAAATAAAGATATCTTGCTATCGCCAAGAGTGTTTCCCAACCGTTTTGAGCACATCGCCACCTTCAAGACGCTGACTGACACCTATCGCCCCCCACCTCTTCTTTCTTCCTTGAAAAAAATCATGAGCAAGTGAGCATCGATATTATTAAAAATAAAAGCACCTAACTTTTATTTGAAGTAAAATGTAAGCAATAAAGCAATGATAACCGATCACTTTTATGTAGAGAAAATTACAACGTTAAGAAGACACAAATGAGCAGGGATACTGCAGACACGTGTTCCGGCGTTGCAAGGAACGCCTTTTTCAATGCAAAAAAAAAATTGTGAGCTTATGGATGCACATACATCCGACAAAAGGATGTCTGTGCGGATTTGTCGGATGTCTGTGCATCCATAAGTTCAAAATTTTTTGCATTGAAAAAGGCGTTCCTTGTAACGCCGAAACACGTGTCTGGAGTATCCCTGCTCATTTGTGCCTTAACGTTGTAATTTTCTCTACATCAATAGCACAAAGGTAGGGTCATTTAGGGACATCTCGACACCTTAAGGAAAAATCATAAATAACTGGTTAATATTTAAGGATTTTGTTATTTATTTTTACAAAAAACAATTATTCCATTATTAGGCTGTACTATTCCTGTGTAATGGTTTACCCTGAAAAACATCATAGGTCATATAAATACTATGAAAAAATAAAAGCAACATGTCCACTTCTCCCTTAACTGCGGGAGATCTCGACAGGCACCTACTGGCTGGCAGGTGCAATTCAAAACAATGTTTTTTTACTTCTGTGAAATATGGAAAAGAGAGATTTGCGTAATAAACATATATTACAATGCAACAATATATATCGCCCCTTTTAACTATGTACATTTGTTGCATGTAAACTGGGTTTCCTTCCCATTTTGTACGCAAGCCTCATGGAACCACGCATTACATTCTCCAACACATTTCACCCACTTCTGTCCGTCGGTATCATCAAAGTAAGGAGGAGGGGGAGGAACTGGGCTCTCGAGGAACTGGGCTGAGTTCCTCCCGGACGTCTAGATCCCTGTGTTGGTGTTTTTCTGCGCATTTGATTCCTGTACTCTACGGATGTTAAAACGGCCGATTCTTGTTTATTTCTCCTATTCCGTACAGGTACAGGAGAAATAAAAGCAACATGTCCACTTCTCCCTTAACTGCGGGAGATCTCGACAGGCACCTACGGGCTGGCAGGTGCAATTCAAAACAATGTTTTTTTACTTCTGTGAAATATGGAAAAGAGAGATTTGCGTAATACACATATATTACAATGCAACAATATATATGCAACAATATATATGTACTATATATATGCAACAATATATATGTACTACAGGTACAGGAGATAAACCCGAAAATGACGTAGAAGCTGATGAAGTGGTTGGTGATGATGACCTCTGAATGTTATCATCTTCCTGTACCATAACGATACCATTTGTTGTAGACATAAGTTCAGGTTCAAATATATGTTCTTCCAAAATGTCTGGGTTATATGGATAGATTCCACATTTTCTAAAGCCATTGGTAAAGTTCCCTGGCGTAGCAGACTTTTCCCAAGCTTGTTTGAATATTTCTGCAAAGTCTTCTTTGATGGTAATCCCCTTTCCTGGATGGTGATGAACAAAGTTCCTGCATGCTTCATTGTAAAAATGTTTCAGGCTCTTGAAATATGAAACATCAAGGGGTTGGTATTTGTGAGTGCTATGTGGAGGGAGGCATAGCATCTCAATTCCGAACAGTGACGCTTTGTTCAGTGTATCCAGATCTTTGCAGTGAGAGGCGTGTCCATCTATAATGAGTAAAATTTTGCCATTTGGTCTGTATTTGTTCAGATGGTCAAGAAATTTGTTGAATACTTCGCTGGTCATGTATCCAGAGTCTGACATCTCTAAAGTTGATCCATTTGGTAAACCTTTGGCATACGACGGTTTTTTCCTAATACCCTTCATTATGACAAAGGGAGGGATGGCACTTCCTGTTGCGCTGCTACAAACCATAGCAGTAACAGTAGACCCCTTTTCTCCTGTCGTGGCGTGGTACACATCTTTTTTTCCTTTGGAAGAAATCACTTTACCAGGTTTAAAAATTAGCTGCAGTCCAGTTTCATCGGCATTAAAAATTCTTGCTGGTTCTTCCCACAGGTCCAACGCATCATACATTTCCCGTAAATTGTCAAAAAATTTTCGTACTTCGTCTCTATTGAGACCTCTGGAACGTGCATAGGACAAGCTTTGAGCTTTCCTTACTGACAAATTGGGGTGTCTTTCTAAGAAAGAATATACCCAGTTGTATCCTGCCATGCTGCTGTCTTTGTTGAACCGGTGCGTTAGATTCCTTTTCTCCGCAAATTTAAATACTGGTTTCCTAATATCATGTACGGTCATGCCAAACCCCTTGGAATCAAGCAGTAATAAATGTTCAACCAGTTCCTTTTCCATAGCATCATCTAATGTTGCTCCCTTTCCAATTTGCCGGTTTGATACTGCACCTATTAGTACCCTGTTCCTTAATGTATTCCTCGGGACGTCAAATTTTTTGGCCGCAGTTGCAAGTGGCATTTTGTTCGCTTTCACCACTCGTATGGCAGCCGCCATATCTTCAGGCTTCCATTTTCCAAGTACTCCTTTATAATCATAAATGCGAGGCATTTTCAACCCTAAAATATCATAAAAAAATATATTAATTTGTTCGCAAACTATCGAGAAAAGAAATATCACATACAAAACTTACAATGTACTAATCAGGGAGAATTCGACAGGCCGATAAGGGAGAACTCGACTGTCGAGATCTCCCCATAATAGAATGTCGAGATCTCCCCAAGTTACACATTTCTGTGAAAGATAGCAGCACTGCCCTCTGACAGGTTATGCAAACTTTTTGCTTGCGCAGCCATGTTCTTGAATGTCTAATCTTACTAACCAGCCATTCGAAAATCACCAAAAATCAAAGCCATCGTCCCCATTTATCATTGTTACAAAAGTCAATCTTGTACTGCATGCATTATAAACTATGAAACACTTACCTGACACATAAATGATGGTTATTTTCTTGATGAATCTCAGACTTCACTACACCTTCGATTGAAAATGACGCACTACACTCTCAGTTCATTTCAATACAACAGTTTCCACTTTCGCCACCAGGGTGCAGGGGGGTCTACTGGGGGATTTCCTTAAAAGTGTCGAGATCTCCTGAGTGTTGAGATGTCCCTAAATGACTATATTTGTAAACTTCAATCACTTTTAAACTAAAAATATTAATAAATAAATTAAATACCTTTATATTTTTCCCTTCACAAAGCGAACTGATAAGCATTTAAAGGGTAACATTTAACTAAGGTCATCGACGTACTTTTCAAAAAAACAGAAGTGCATTTTTCAAGAAATTATTTTATTTTCTACACTGGAATCTGGGGGAATTAAAATCATTGACACTAAAAATTTGAAGGAAAATAAATTGAAAATCTGAGAATTCATAAAATGGACAGTGAATGAGAAAACGCTTCCTAAAGTTCATCCGAAGTTTAAGGAGGAAGGTCTTGAACTTTAATTTCTTTCTTTCTTAACTTATGATTAATTGTCTGAACTCTGAGCAACCGATTTCGTACATGTTTGCAATATCGATTTTCGTAACCCTTTTATTATTACTGATTTCTCTTCTAAATACCCATCGCCCCTCCCCTCTGATCGCCCCTAACTTGGGAACCATTGAGCGAAACGATGTGATAGAAGTTAGATAAATTAATTAATCAATTTCAAAAATAATAAATAATAATAAAGAAAAAGTCATTTTGATGAGTGTGTTTCTTGCTCCACCCCTGCGAATTAAGGAAATCTTATGCGAAACTTGTAATATGCCAATTAAAAAGGAGGAGTGCTCGATGGCAAAAGAATAAAAATAATGATTTCTGGGTCGCGCTTCGAAATAGCTTTCTCCGTAACTTTCCTAATGTGCTTTGTTTTTTATTTCTTTTTCAAGCTTTTCGTCGAATAGCGGTTCTTGCGGTTTCCTTCCACTAAGCACGCGGCGTAAGGTTTATCAATTTTATATTGAACATTCATTTCCAAAGCTTTTTGCTGCCCGCGCCTCTTCTTTTAGACTTAAAAGAAATAGTGAGAGCGCAAAGTACAAAAAAAAAAAAAAAAAAAAGTAATGTTTAAAAAAAATTGGAAGATCGGAAGAAAAAAATGACTGGACTGGAAAGTGAAGTTTTCGAGATCTTTTACATCATTTAGTAGCTATGCTATATTGATACACACGACTCAAAGCCGCCCGATTGGTTTTCTTGCTATCGCTTCGACCAATCAGGGACGCGTAACAGAAACTTTGCAGTTCGTACTACACACACACACACATGCTTCTCTTAATTCGTATAAGAAAAAAAGTGAAAGTTGTAGTGGCTGGAGAGAGCGGTTTTACTTTTTTATTTTCAACATTGATGCTGTTCTTTCTTTGAAAGTTATTTATTTACTTTGATGTTATTTATTTATTGCACTTTTCTGGGTAGTTTTCATTTTGCGGGCATATTTTAAAAATAAATATTTTTCCAGAAGTGCGTTTCTTCAATGTAAAAGTAAAAATAAACATTTTTAATGTTTTCCAATAAGCATAAAAATGCATAAAATATTTTGAGCATAACTTTATAACTTCGCAGAATCTTTCAATTTCGACAACCATAAGTTTCGTGCAAATAATCATATAGCATTTGTTATTTTCTTGATTCATCATTCACAAACAATGAAACAAACAATGAAAAATCAAACCATTGCATAAAAAAGGGAGTGATAGTTTTTTTATTATTTTTATTTTTTGATTTTAAAAAAATGTACGAGAAAGCGGCTGAAGCAAAAAGTGATTTTTATTTTTGTGTCGTTATACTAGCTCAATTGAAGTATTTAATTTTCTCTTCTTGTTTGCAAACACAGTAAAACGCCAATTAAAGGGGCAAATGGATAAAGGTGATATGTAACAATTGTTGAAAGTTACTTTTTACCATGGATGAAGGTGATAAGTCCATCAGTATCACGTCCCCTTAGTCACAGAAATGTTTGGTAGCTAAGAATATGACTCCGTTTTACCCGTTTTGTCACCTTTATCCACTTGCCCCTTCAATTGTCCAACATCGATGATCTTGACGTCTATGTAATCAGAACGATCCAGGACCGTGCTTTTTTTTCTCTCTCTTTCTTTTTTAGCACCTTCTCCAAAAAACAAAAAATAAAATTAGTTAATAATTTGAAGGAAGTATGGACTTAAAGAGAGTAATTTTGAAAAATGCAATTTCTAAAGTTTACAAGAAGTTCCGTACAGATCTAAACTGGCCTACTTTCCCATACATCAACATCGACTTTCTAGCATCTGGTCAAAATTCTCTTCGTTAGCTAAGACTGCAAATTCTGTCAAAACTTACTTTTTTGGCATTTAAAGCTCATTTATAAAAACAAAATTCTCTTCTCTCATCTTTTAAAGAAGATATGTAAAAAACTGAAGAAATAATGTAGTAACACCTTCTAAACTATGCAGCTAACATGTTTTTTTTTTCCTATAACAAAATTGCTTTAATCTTTAATTGTTTTCCAAAAAAAAAAGGAGAAGTAAAATGTAGAACATCAAAATAAATTCATTATATCAAAAAAAAGTTTGTTGTTTTTTCTTTAGGATAAAAAATAAAGCACCTTGTATTTTATTTAACCGCCGTTGCCAAAAATTTAAAAAAAAAAGGATTTTTTAAAATTTTTGGCAACAATTTTTACAATTGTGCAATTTTTACAACTTTTTTCAATTTTTGGCCCTTTTTTGTTTTTAATTGTGTTCAGTTGTATTTATTGTTTTTATTGACGAAATGTTTTTATGAATTTCACTTTGAATTCAGATTAAAAAAATGATTGAAACTAGTAATTTAAGGGATTTCCTCCCAGTTCAGACATTCCTATAAGCATTCTTTTCCAATCTGAGTTCCATTCTTTTCCAGCCGGTTGGTTACTTTCCTCCATGTACTGTGTCCGAGCTCCAACTTTGTACTGTAACCACAAGAGTTTCGAAAACGTGAAGTTGTGTTTTTGGTCAGTGGCATACAAAATTGAGCATCGGCAGTTATATTACATTTTCCCATTATGTTTTGCGTTGAACCAGATGAATTTGCAAGGCTAAGCTTTGAAAAGTTCAGCAAGCCTATAGGAAGGTTCCGAATTCGTCTTCGGATGGCTGCCAATGGCTGAAAAGCCTCATTACTTGTATTTGCTTTTCTTCATTATGCGATTGCTAAATTGTTGTGTGATAAAGATCAAGCACATTAGTAGCGTTTTCTCATAGTTACATTCGGTCAGACCAATCAATGTCTTCGAAAACGATGGATACCGACAAACATTTTCAGTCACTAAACTTATGCTAGTTTGCAGGATGGCAAAGACGCCATCAGCTGCACCTGTTCAATCTCGACGTTGGTTATCGCCAGCATCTCCAGTCGCTAGACTTATGCTAGTTTGCAAGATGCCAAGGAAGCCATCAGCTGCACCTGTGAAACCTAGACGATGGATATCGGCCAGCGTCTCCAGTCGCTAAACCTATGCTAATTTGCAAGATGCCAAGGAAGCCATCAGCTGTACCTGTGCAACGTCGACGGTGGATACCGGCCAGCACCTCCAGTCGCTAGACCTATGCTAATTTGAAAATTGCCAAATAACCCATCAGCTGCACCCGTTCAACCTCGACCTTCCACCGAAATTAGGAACACCCCATATAGACTGCTGCTAAAGATTAAAAAGTGAAAAATGCGGTGTTGTCTCATGTCCAATAGTTCCATGATCATAATTGTAGTGACGTCAGAGCTACTGATGGCACTAGGATCACGAAAAATCACTCTCAAGAAATTAGACCTTCAGAGATTGTACTGTCGTCGACACGCTCTCCTGCTGTGTTTAGTTGTATATAGCCAAATGTACATCGTCCGTATTATTTCCTTATGCGATTGACAAGAATTGAGCTAATATTTAGAAAAGTGCCAATTTGAGTCCCAAGTGAATTTTCACTAGTATTTCAATAACTAGTTAAAAAAATAATTTTCCCCAGAAAGAAGATAAGGTTCTGCTTTCATTTCATCTAATAACATCAGAATAAAAATTTTTTTTTCTTCAGAAAATATTGTTTTTATACATCAAAAATCAGATCGGTAACGTGTCCCCAGTAGCAAAGCTTAGCATGCAAACAGATCATGCGCACTTTCTAACTTCATAAAAAAACGCACTTGCACAAAAAACGATTCTATCTCTACCCCTTTTTTAATATTTTACTTCATTTTTGTTTTAATTTCTGATTTTCTAGCCGATGCGAAATAAGCGTGTCCCAAGTTCCACCGTCAGAGTGGTAACAATAACTTCCGATCTATGTTTAAGCTCCCAAAATCATTTCCTGCACCTATACTACGTGATACTGAGTACCTGGTGGGATGTTTTATCGAATCGTAATTAAAAATTTTCATTTCTGCATCTAAAATTGTAGGTAAGATTTTTTAAAGTGATTTTATAAAATGTGTGTCATTTGAGTCATCAGATCGGTAACACGCTCTAAAAAGCGCAGTTTTTATTATTTTAAAAATTATTTTATGTATAAGTATAGTCCTTTATTGAAAGTGAAAAACCCACGTGTTTGATTTTGGTTTAGTGCGATCGACTCGGAAATAAAAAAAAAACTTTGTCAGTTTGTCAGATCGGCAACAGTCAGAGCGGTAACATTGAAAAACAGCGAATATGTTACAGAACTAACTCACACGTTTCAGAATTATAAAAAGCAAAAATCTTAGGTTTTAGCCATATATATTGAATATTTTTGTTCTTAAAAAATGAAAAGCAATGAGTTTTAGTACAATTGCTTCATTTGTGGTTTGTATGACCTAACAATAAAAGTTAGTAAAATAAGAAAAATTGACACTGCAGAAATTAAGTTAATTAATTATTATTATTTTATTTATTTATTAATTATTTTTTTTTGGTGCTTCAATTTCTCATACCTTCGCTAAATAACTTGATAATAACTAGCATGCTAAATTTGAATTTCTGATTAAGAAATTAAATTTCCTGCAACTAATTAAAGAAAAGCAAGCAGCAGAGTTGTGTGTTGAAAAAGTTGAAGTTGTGTGTTGTTTTAAAACAAAGTAAATGTTTTATTAGCTTCGATTTGGTAATCTCATAATTTATTTTATCTAAAAACCTTATCGCTCATTTTTATTTCCAAGAAATGCTTTTTTATAATGAAATTTGACTTTTTAGCCTAATATATATATTTTAATATAATTTTCTTAATTCTATGTTAAAAATTCAAGGAAATGATATCATATTTAGAGATGTTAACGAAGACTGAAAGCATAAACTGAAATATGTAGCTCATATTAACATCAGATCTGTAACGGCTTAAAAGTGAGTAATCTAAGGAGGGGGTAAATAACTTCCTTGACCTCCCCCCTTTTATTTTCTTGCATTTAGACCCAATTTAGACTTAAAATCCAATATTAGTTTTTTTTCTGCAAAAAATTTTTTTTTTCAGAACACTCCAACTTCAAATTGGCACTTTTCTAAATATTGGCTCAATTGAGAGTTCACTTTCTACTGTTCAATTGGAAAACAGGGAGCACCCGGAATAGTCATGGAATTTTGTAGCAAATTTGAAATTTGAGGGAAAAAAATCAATGTATATCAATTCAATTTCCTGCGTAATTGTGTTGTTGATCTTTCACTTGAATTTGCCTTTAATTAACAGTCCGAATTTAAAATTGCATCAGAATAGGGTTTAGTGTTATATCTCTTTTTGGATTTATTAAGATTTATTAAAATGGGGAACTGCCCTGGTATTCAAGTAATTATTATTTGTTCTCGTCAATTGGTCTGGTTAAAAATTTCAGAAAATTTGCCCTGAATCCGGCATATAAATAAGCTTCCCAACTTGAACCTTGTTTGTTAACCAAACTCCTCTGCCAATAAAGAATGCATATCTCACGAATAAAGAAAAAAAAATGTTGAAAGCTAGGGTTTTATTGTTTCCCCTGTTGCCAAAAATTTAAAAATGCAGTAGATTCCCAAGTATCCGCGGAATAGGATGGCACGGTAACCCCAAATACTCCAAAAAATAGGTCAAAAATGATACTAGTGTGTGTAATAGCTAAAAAAAAAGTCAATAACTCAATGTTTAAATTATTGTTTAAAATGATAACATTGAATGTGATAAAAAAATATTCAAAACCTAAAAACGACCAATAGCAAACTGGTATGTTTCTGCATTCAGTAAATCATCACTCATTAACTTAGTAAAGTATCATAATAAAAGTAAAATGTAACCTTTTAAGATTAAGTATTGAAAATGTTTCATACGTACTAAATAAAATTTGGAATTATTCAAGTTAGAAAAAATATTATTTAAACTAAATTTTAAACAAACATTTTGTTGAATCAAAGTTGTGTAATTGATAGAAATTATTTTGAAGTAACTTATTACATGGATTTTCTTCATTACGTGTAATTTAAGATTCAAGATGCAATATAATGTACATAACGGTGTGATTACATTTTCTGTTTTCTACAAAAGTTTTTCTTGGTGAGCTCTGCTTGTCGGAGCTAAACTCATATGAATAACATGCTGTGAAGGAAAAAAGCGTTGTTGTGAACCTCAGCACAAATTTTAAAATACCTACATATTTTTCTCTTGGCATGTTAATGTCATGCCAAACTTTTATACCTGTTTTTTTTAGACAAAAAATTAACCTTGAATTTCAATAAATTCAATGTTTCATGCATAGATACGATGCAAATAATATAGTTTTTACTCGGGATGTACCGATAAGAAAATTGGCCGTTTACCAATCACCGATTAATTGACCCAGCTGATTAGTGGTCATAATGATCATTTTCAACACTACCAATTTCCTCATTGGTTCTTTTACTTTTCCGAATTTCGAAATAGTAAATTTATTTCTGACAATTTATTATCTCCGTTTTCCTAATTTCATCCAAAATAATTTCAAAATTTCATCCTTGTTTCTTTGAACCAATCCTCATATTACTGTTAATAAAATTACATTAACACATACATTGTTAATTATATTAACTAGGCATGAAAAAAATATTGATAAAGGCTGTAGTGAGCACTCTAATTCAGGAGTGCTTTTAATTTAAATTTATTTTTCAGCGATTAGTCATCATTAAATTCAAGACTTTTTCTTTGGTGTAATTAGAGGTCTTCTAAACTGCCGTGCTAAGCGTAAAAGTCGTATCTGCACCTTTTAACAAAACTGAGTTATCGTCACCAGGTGGCTCTATGTGACATTTTTTACCTAAATACAGAACGGGAAATGTTTTTACAAAAATTCTGGAAAAGTTTCGTCTGAATCAAATACATGGTGTCGCAAAATTATTTAATTATTTTCTGTATTTTGATTTTTTTTTACTTCGTGATATTTTTAACATGACACAGCATTATTTCATGCTTTGTTTCTTCGTTTTTTTTTTTTTACTTTTGCAGGAAAGTACGCTAAAACGTATTTTAAAACTATGAGTTCACAAATACATCAATAAAGTATGATGAAATATAATTTTTTTTTTTGTTCGAGTTTTATTTATCTTAAAATCAAACTTACAGTAAGGTGGTGGCTTAGGTGTCTAATTACTATACCTTTTCAACGACGTGTTTTTTTATTTCGTTGGCACACTTTCAGTATCGGCTATAGTGTTATTTGGCAAGATTATGTATTACGCTTTAACATTACATCGTTATTCAGAACCTACACGGCATAAAATGAACTGTTGTTTTTGCAGTGTAATACTAGCAGCCGAGGTTCCAATTCAGGCCCGTCATTTAGGGGGGGGGGGGCAGGGGGGTCAATTGCCCCCCCCCCTAACTTTGAAAAATCAATGTATTTACATATAAGTGGGCGTGGTTTTCGTTGTTTTCTGATGAAATTATATTGTATTTCTGCCCTTTGCCCCACCCCCTGGAAAAACTTGAAATGACGTCCCTGTTTCAATTTAAAACTGAAATACACAGCAATAAACGTAAAACTAGCAATTTTAGTTTTTTACTGTAAAGTTAGAAATGTTACAGTTTATTGCCATAAAATTTAACTGTATTATACTGCAAAAACAACTGTATAATACTGGCAGCAGAGGTTCCAGTTTGAAACTGTAAAATGCACGGTAATGAACTGTAAGATTATCAGTGTTACAGTTTACTATTGTAAAATTAGCAATTTTTCAGTTTAGTACTGTAAAGTTAGCAATTTTTCAGTTTATTACTGTAAAATTCGCAGCCATTATTGCTGTTATTTCTATAAAATTAGCTGTATTATACTGTAAAAACAACATTCAGTTTTTACAGTGTACTCTTTAAAATTCGTATGACATTTTACAAGCTGGAAGTGACAGCAGCGTCCACGGGCTTACAAGTAACTTCCATCAAATTGTACCGTTGACAAAACCTTGGCGGGCAACCCTAGTAGTAAATAAAATTGAGAGTGTGAAACAACATTTCAAGCGCCGAAAATTGTTCGCAGTTTTTACTATTGTAGGAAAAATAAAGCTTTTTGAATTGAATTCGTTTCAACTCGACTGTTCCTTCTCTATCTTTCGTCAATGTTAAAAATGTCCACTCAAAAATCAATTTCTGTTTTGTAAATATTTGAGGCATTTTGTATCAAAAACTTTAATTTTCAAAAATGTGTTTTTCTTTTCCTTTCTTTCTTTCTTCTTCTTCCTTTTTTTTTTTTTTTTTTGTCTCTCTATTGATTTGATTTTTTCTGTATCAATACTATCACGCTTAAAGCGATTTAAAACGAGCCCCTCTGTACTTCAAAAACAACCAAATCCAAGCTTTTAAAATATAGTCACTGTAGAAGAGTACCGCTAACTTTAACAACGTTTTTTAAACATTTGAGGCATTTTGTATCAAAAACTTTAATTTTCAAAAATGTGTTTTTCTTTTTTTTCTTCTTTCTTTTCTTCTTTTTGTCCCTCTATTGATTTAATTTTTTCTATGTCAATACTATCACGCTATAAAGTGATTTAGAATGAGTCCCTCTGTACTTCAAAATCAACTAAATCCAAGCTTTTAAAATATAGTCACTGTAGAAGAGCACCGCTAACTTCAGCAATGTTAATATAATAAGTTGCTTAATCAACTCCCATTTTCGATTGTGCATTTTAATAAGTGGAATAAAATTGAAATACCACATGAACTTTATTGGAATTTGAATGGTGATTTTTTAAAAATTTTATTTATTTATTATTATTATTATTATTATTATTATTATTATTATTATTATTATTATTATTATTTGAAATGTAAATAATTAGACAACCTGCTGATTTTTAAAATAAAACAAAAATGAAGTCGTTCGTTGAATGTTATTCGAACGAGAGAAAAAATCTTTTATGAAATTAAGTGGGCAGACAATAAAAGGTTTTTCGTCTCTCCTGTAAAAAATTTTTTAAAGTGAATTTCAGTTAACAGTGTTTTTTCGGTTAAAGGACTTTTGGGGGCAAGGGGTGCAGTTTTGCATATTACAGAAAGACTAGATTTGTGTTTTTTTTTAACTGCAAAAGTGCACGAAAACTCTTAACTTATCTCAGATAGATTGAGCATTAAATTTAAGTTTGACTAATTAATAAGAATGCAATTTTCAAATTAATTTTACTTCATTTTGATTCATAAATATATTGATTGGTTAATAATTCATGTGATGTATTACCTAATATCAAAATAAATTTTTAAAAATGGTTAATGTTAAAAAGTTTTAAAAATAATACTCTCCAACTAAATTTTCAAATAACTGTTTTAAATTTATGGAATAAAACTTACATAGTTAAAAAAAAGAACTTTAAAAAAACTCATGTTTTGCAATTAGTATCCTTTTATCCTGGGTCCATCCTTACCATTTAAGGGTTTATATGTTTTGCGCTGGAAGGTTATGACTTTTTAATATATTTCAACTGACAAGGCGTACAATAAGGCTACCTTCTTTAAATTACACTTTCTTATATATTTTGAATAAAGGCTCTTTTAATATAGACAAAACAGCGCAAAATTGCACAGTAAAGTTATAAATAACTCATTATGAGTAAGGATAGTAATGACAAATTTATTTTTCCCCTATTTTCTTTGATATTAAATATTTTTAATCAAAAAGTTTAGAAACTTTGACATGCAAAATATTTATTTTATTAACAAATTTTTGATATTTGCCACTAAAACTGAAAGTTGTTTGAGCTGCTAGTTTCACGGTCATTAAAACCTGATTTTTTTCCGCTGTCTAGCCAGACCATTAAAGACAGAAACTTTGATTAGGGACATTTGATGGTTATGACATTTTAGTCCTTATATTTAGCCTGTGAATAAATACACTTTATTTAGCTCTGTTAAATGAATTTTGTTCTTTCGTAGGAAACAAATAAAACATAATAATAAAAGATTAGATGCCATCTTTGAAGAAGGCGTGCCGATATTCAGAAGATCTCCTCGAATGATTTTTTATGAAGTTTAAAACGCTTCGTGCTTTATAATTATTAATTAAATTTATTTTACGCAAAACACTTTTTCGTTTCTTAAAGTACAAAAAGTAGCTATTCTACGTCAATTCAAAAAGTAAGCCATGCAGCTAATGAAGTGATTAAGTAAACGACAAATAGTATTTAACAAGTTATTACCTCGTCCCGAAAACTATGGTTGAGTGCATGGACACAGAAAATCTCAAACATGGAAACTTTTTACGTTCCAAAACTACCAAGTTTAACCAACCATGCCATGCTGCGCTGATGGTCAGCCATTAAATTTACAAATTGATTCATTTTAGCTGCTGAAGAGCATGCTAAAATCACAAGAATTACTTTGACTCATGCTCAATTCACGGAGATCATTGAAGATAAAGAAATGTCGATTTGAGAAAAATACAGTGCACTCCGGATTATCCGCGAAATTGAGTGGCACGGGTAACGCGGATAAAGAAAATCTCGGATAATCTGAAAAAGCATAAAATAATGGGTAAAGAAGATAAAAATGTCTTTTGCTTAAAAATAATTGCCTTACACTTTAAACGTGATATGTACGAACAGTGACGAGAGGTAAGCATAAAAAATTATTTACATTTGAGGTTCTCACGATAACGCCCACGCAGGGGCGGCAAATAAGGGGAGAAAGAGGTGGCGGTCGCACCCACAAATTTTTGCGCAGAATGATAAGAAGCGTGTAAGCTCAATTTGATTTAATCACAAATCAATGGTCATATGTAAAAGGAAATAAAAAAGCTCACTAATTCTCAATAATAGTTGACGAAAGTGAAAAAATTTTAATACGAACAGTTTTCGTAATTAAGTTTTGCATCATTTAAACCACTAGTAATTCCGTAAAATATAGATAAAGGAAACATTTTGAAATTTTCCGAGTTTCTGATATGAATTTTTGAATCTATCAAGCTACTGTATATTGTTTAAATGAACCTTTTTTTTTCTTAAGATTAAACACATTTTACGATAGCTTCAGTTTTAACAAATGTATTTCATTTCATACTGATTAAATTCATAGTTAAAAACTCGAACCTCAAACGAAATGCTGAAATGCCGCCCCTGCGCCCACGTATAATTTAATGGATGAAGTACACTTCACTCTTAAGTAAGAAATGTTAAGAAAAAACAAAATTTACGAACAAAAAACAATTTTCTTCCCGAGACCCTCGCAGATAATCGAGAGTTTACTATACTTAGTCGGAACTCTTTCTTTAGAAATTTTTGTGCGTCACTGGGAGATTTTTCAGAAGAAAAGAATATAATATATATTTCAAAATTATTGAAAGAAATTTCTATAAAAGCTCCAACAATATCAAAACTGGAGTTCAAATATTTAACTCTAATAAAATCTTTCTCTTAATTATTGTGTGCGAAAAAGTGTTTTTCCACTATTATACGCTTTTCCAATGAGCCAAAAATAAAATAATTTAATATTTCAAAACTTTTGAATGTTAGTTTTCTTAATACTAGTTTCGTGATGGATTTTCTTTTCGCGGATTACATCAACCTAAATAACGTAAAAAAATTTCTTTCCTGCTCTCTTTCTCTCTGTTTAGCACATCTTTAGAATCGCCCATCATTTTAGCTTGGAATGCATTTTAAAATTCCACCTTTGATGAACCGTTGCGTAGTAAAACTTTTCCTTAAAACAATTGCTTCCAACTCATCGCAAGAAACAAATGCGGTTACTTTAATTCCGTTGCTCCTTACCGATAAAACATTTCACAAAACCGAAATTTCGGCACTCTAACAACTTTTATAATGGAGCCTCTTTTATAATGGGGTGGAGCGAAGCCAATACTAGATGAGCGAAATAAATTTAACCCCGGGTTTTTTCCAGCGCGTGGTACGTAATAATGCAGAAAATAATTTTTTTCCCGGAGAAACTTGAAAATTCGCCTAAAATGAGCTAGCCTTGCATTTCTAACTTTTCTCCCCGTGCTTAAAAAATAATAATAAAACCCGCGGATGTATTTTTCCCTATTCCCTTTTAAGAAAAATGTAATAACGCTTTTAGTGAAAAAGAAAATAGGGGGAGCTAAAGTTTTTTTTATTATTTATGTATAAATATATAGCGGATTCTTAGAAACTTGCATATAATGAAGGTTCGGCCTTTTCCTATTAAGGACATCAGATGAGCATCATTTTTTGGATGAAACATGCAGTTGGCGGTGTAAATCTTTTTCCCGATTCACCATCATAAGTTAACGAGAATGTTTTGAAGATACCCTATTTAAAGTTTTATTTATTTTTTATTTTGCTTTTTAATTCCTTCCGTGATTCCTCGGATACTTTTTTTTTTTGGAGAAATAAGAAACTGGGATGCTGTAATAGGCATGGTCATTATTTCTTCTTCGCATTTTGTGACATTTTTTGTAGATATGTTTTATACGTTTCCTTTTGTTGTGTTTTCAAAATTTCCAGCATTTTATTTTCGTAGTTTAGGGAAACTTTGAACAAAAATGATTTTTGTATGTGTTTCATATTTTCACTCATTATCAAGAAATAATTTGCGACAAAGAAAGTCGTTCCTTTGAACTTCGATTTCTAGGGTTTTTTTATTTTACTTTTTTGCCGTATTTATACTGGAAGCAGATACTTCAAAGATTAGATACGAACAAATGTTAAAGAATGGGGTCAGATTAATGCCTGACATTTTTGTTTCCAAAGATATTTTGTGTACTGGTTACAAACAGTGTTTAATGGACAGGAAAAATAATAAAAAAAAATATTACGTAAAAAAATATTAATTAAAGAAAAATCGTCCCTTAGAAGTTACGATAGATCCCAGAGGGTACATACTTTTTGTACTAAAATTTTTTTCTGCCTACAATATAATATTTAAAAAGACATTTTATAAGAAGAAATAAAATCAGCAATTAACGTAAACTGGGAAGCTGGTAATAACTTTGAAAACTTACCTTTTTTTCTTGAGATTGTGAACAATGTCATTCTTGATAAAGATCATGGTAAAAATGCTACAGAACACACTTTACAATGGTTATGTGCTGCAATCTGTTAATAACGAATTGAAACAATACCAAGATACTAATTGAACACTATTATTTGGTCGAAATGTTCATTTGTGGGAAATTCAGACCCTTTTTTGAACCGTCCCTAAAAAGGGACGCTAGGCATTAATGGGTTAATTGCGAGAACTTGAAGAGGAAGAAAACTTATACCAAACCGTTACCAATTTTCGACGGTAAAAAGTAACTATTTTTCCTTTTTTCTGTTCTTACCTGCTATTATTTTTTTTTAACGAAAAATTTGGTCTTCGGATATTCTGCTAAGTATTTGAGCCTATTCACATGTTTCAGAATAAATAAGCAATCTTACTTGGCTGCCACACTTTGACATACATTAAATTGTAAGTTTGTAAGGAATTTAATTGATATTATACGGTTACTGGGCACAACAACAAACTGTTATAAAAAGAAATAAAACAGCGTCATTCGTCACAATTTGCTGGAAAACTTCCAAATTTCTATCATATACTTTTAAGCGTAATAATATTAATTCAATTCTTATAATACACTCTGCCTCAACTAGATTTTGTAAAAAGGGAAAGTATGCGTCAAAGCGAAACCGGAATCATATTGAATTCCTTATGAATTGTTGAACATGATTGTAACTACTTGAGATAAGTCGGTGAAGCTAAGTGGAGTTTTCTTTTTTTTTTTTTTTGAGTTAACTACTTTTACCAATATGGTAATTCTAATAGGACACTGTAAAAAATAAGCTGCTGTTCTTACAGTATAATAAGGACATCAGAGGCTCCAGTTTAAAATTGTAAAATGTACAGTTATAAACTGAAATTAGCAATTCTACACTTTTAAACTGAAGGCTCGGCTGCCTCACTAAAAAATGAATGTTGTTTTTTACAGTATATTTTATAGTAATAAACTGTAAAATTGCTATCTGTACAGTACTCAACTGTAAAATTGCTAATTTTACAGTAATAAAATGCAAAATTGCTAATTTTACAGTTTAGTACCATGCATTTTACAGTTTTAAACTGGAACCTCTGCTTCCAGTATTATACTGTTATTTTTACAATATTATTTTCAGCTAAATTTTACGGCAACAAAGTGTACTTACTTTTCAGTAAAAAACTGTAAAACTACTAGTCTTGCAGTTTATTTCTGTGCATTTTACAGTTTTAAATTGGAACCTAGACTGCCAGTTATATACTGTAAAAAAAAACAGTTAATTTTTTGTAGTACAGTATTTTGCTGTAAAAACAACTGTTTATTTTTTGCAGTGAATACAGTTTTTCTGAGTGAACCCAATCAGATTCTACGTCAATAGCTCTATGTTTTTAAGTTAACGAAACTATCACTGTGAAAAATATCAATCGGTTGATTTATTGTTAATGTAAAAAAAAAAAAAATGCCACACACATTTCAAAAATAATTATTTTGCTAAGTTCCAAATAAGTAAGTTTCTTATTCTTAACTTATCAGCATTAACAAGAGTTACAGAAGAGTTGAATTTGATTCTTCTACGAACAAAAATTTGTTTGAACCGATGTTTTTACTACAGCTCTACTAATTGAAAGATAATTTCACCAATTATTTACATTTTAGAACAGCCTTTGTAGGAAAATGCCTTACACTTTGGCGCAGCTGCTGTAATGTTAAAGATTAAGATCATTTTATTTTAACTGTAAATCCTTATTTGTCCAGACCCCGTTAAAACTAATTTCGCTTAATTCGGACAGCCACTGTTGAAATAAAAGACGAATTAGAGCAATAATATAATTTCGTCGGCTGATGTTTTGTATTTTTGTAATGCATTTTTAGAGCTTTCTCTTATGCAGTTTTATATTTTATTTCATTGAACAGAAATTGCAGTTTTAACTGCGTGCAGCAGTATATGTACCTTGGCTCAATTTATAGCTTATTTTGTTTAATTCAAGCTTACATTAAGTCGGAGGATCTGGATCCCCTACACTGCAAAAAGTGAACTGTTGTTTTTGCAGTATAATACTGGCAGTCGAGCTTCCAATTTAAAACTGTAAAATGCACAGTAATAAACTGTAAAACTAGCAATTTTACATTTTATTACTGTAAAATTAGGAATGTTATTGCCGTAAATTTTAGCTGTATTATTCTGTAAAAACAACAGTATAATACTGACAGCTTATATTCCAGTTTAAAACTGTAAAATGCACGGTAATAAACTGTAATATTAGCAATTTTAGTTTATTACAGTAAAATTAGCAATTTCACAGTTAATTACTGTAAAATTAGCCATTTTTACAGTTTATTACTATAAAATTTGCTGTACTCTTCTGTAAAAACAACATTCATTTTTTACAGTATTAGTCCGGATTAATCAGTTTGTAGTGTATTTTATAATTACAATCTTTTTGAATCTTTCGCAGTGGTATGAAGTGGATTTGGATCTTGTCAGCTGTGATATGAGGGGACTATTTGTTGCAAGCGAAGTGGACCAAGACACTGAAGACTTTTTGGAGAACAGCTGTGAAAAATCAGACTGGGTGATGACTCAAGTATTCCATTCCCTTGTGAAAAGCATTCTTTGCTGGTTCATGACGAGGACGTCCATCAATGGGCAAGTTCATTGAAAATATATATTAAAATTTCCTTATTTGTGTCAAAAGCAATTCTATACATCATTTGGGTGTGGGAATCTTCGAAAGAATTATTTTTAAAAGGAAAAGCTTTTGAATTCAAAGGACATACACTGGTAAAACTACAGGTTGCATGTAGCACTTTTAAGTGTGAAAAGTTGTATCAGCGGCACCCCCTGAAGGGTGCCACTTGACTCCTTATGGCAACCTTGAAGGTGATATTAGGCTCCCTATGGCAAATTAGGGTGCTATTGGTGACACTTTTGGTGCCATAAGGTATCCATAGGGTCCACTTGACTTCATATGGCACCTACAATGATGCCAAAGGGAGTCAAGTGAATGACTCTCTATGGCATCGAATGAAAATTAACAGTAGATATATTTTTGCATCTGGGGTCTCGGATCCAAAAAATTTTTTTCACAAAATCTGAAGTCCAAAGTTCTGAAGTTCTTCGTTTCCAATTGTTCACTGCAAGATTATCGCTTGATTAATTATACTAAATTGAAGGAGAAGCAGTGCACTTAGTGTTGTTCATTTTCTTGTTAACAGCAACTGTATCAGCTATTGTACCTATTTGATAGTTATGAGTTTCAAAATTTTGTTGAAGTATCCCGGTGCACTACTATCGTATACTTAATTATACTAGATTGAAAGAGGCGCAATTCACTTCCTATTGCTTTGCTTCTTGCTAACAGCAAGTGTATTAGCTATTTCACTTATTTGTTATATCAGTTTCAAACTATTGTTGAAGTGCTCATTGTTTACTAGTCTTTACTTGATTATTCTAAATTTAAAGAGAAACAATGCATCTTTTTGAGCAGTGACATCCTTCTGAGTAGTCTTCTGAGTTGTGACTGACCTTTCTGAGTAGTAGTCTTTCTGAGTAGTGAAACAATGCATCTTTCTGAGTAGTGCTAATTATCGTTTTAAAGTTTTAGGATATATTCAGGTAATGCGCAACACTAGTCATGTTTTTGTAATTTGTTTGCTCAGTTTCTAACTTTCATTTATTTTTAATTACTTATTTGTCTCTATCTTCTCTATCTCTACTAATAATAAAGCTGAAGGTGTGTCTGTCTTTCTGTCTGTTACGCGCGTAGCGCCAAAACCGTTCGGTCGATTTTCACGCCACTTGGCACAAAATTAGTTTGTAGCATGTAGTTTTGCACCTTGAAGCGATTTTTCGAACATTCCATTTCGTTCTTTTTCTATTCGAATTCTTAGCGGAAATTCGATAAAATAGGGAAGAAATATTTCATACACATTTTCAAGTCTTATGTCATTCGAAAGCTTGAAATTTTCTGCACAAAATGAAGTTTTTTCGAAGTTTCTACGATCATCAGGAGAGCTGTAATAATTGTTTTTAGAATCCCGAAATTCAAGGCTTACCTTCAGTAAAGCAAGCCAAACAATTCTAAAATGGTTCAGCTCGATAATAAAATTTGTTTGAAAAGAAAGATGAAAAGAATTATTTTATCAACGGAAATCAACTTTTCATGTTGTTACCATGGTTACGTGTTCATACCTATTTTTGTTTCGTTCTTCTTCCAGCGTCGCCAGACGTAGTAATTTTGATACTACGGTAATATTTTTTCGGCCCAAATAAGGAGCGTAGTATTTTTCCGGCAACCCTGTTTCCAATATACTAATGACTTAATTAAAAGATTTGGCGGATTTTTTTTTTTTTTTCATTTTCATAGATTTCGCATTTTGGCAACATTGATTTTGGCGACGTTTGGAAGCAGTATTACTTTGTAATATTTTTTTTAGAGGAGGCGTAGTATTTATTTGTTTCAATTCTCTGGCAACCCTGTCTTTTCCGGGTGAAAATGCTTTGGGACATTACTTGGCGCGTTTTTGCGTGTCTCGCGGAAGTGAAAGCTCCGAGAGAAACTACGCAAAATAGTCAGGGTTACCACGCTTGGCGCGCCTATCGCCCATTTAGCGAGAAAAGGGTACCTAAAGCACAGATTAACCAAATATCGTATGAATTGCGTTATTGCATCGTTCGTTTTGTTTTTAAAGCTAGGAAATAAAACTTTCTTCTTCTTTTAAACTTTGGTAAGATTTCTGTTGGTTTCTGTGAGCAACAAAATTGTTCTTATTTTCTCTTTTGGCTTATTTTTGTACATCTTCCCTTGGGGTTGCATTCGAATGTTCCAAGGGGGTGTTTTACCCCTTTTATGGAGTAAATCAGTGTTCATTTCAATGCAGACAAAAGTGATATGAATTGGCCCGACCACTTGGCAATATATCGCCAAGCTTTTGGTCGTCAAGCATTTGCCGCCAATTTGGCGACATATCACCAAGTTGGGGGAAAAAATTGCTTTCTTTTTATATTTGGACTCAATTTGGCGCTATTGGCGATATTTTGCGAAAAATCCACTGAATGATGTTAAAATCGGCAATATTTAGGAGATTAATCATTGTGAAACATTTTTTTTTTTTTTTTGCATTGTTTCGCGGCAAACTAGAGATATAAATGTTTGAACTGTTATCTTGCTCACTCCAAGCACTATTTTAGCATTTAAGTCATCTACTAAGAAATTTACACATAAAAATTAAGTAGCGTGGGGTCCATACCAGATTTTTATATCATACTTTGAAGGAATTATAGTTGAATTACAACTAAAATAGAGCATTTCTTCTGCTATATCAATTATGTTACAAATGAAATTTTTATTTTATACCACGGGCAAAGCCGTGCGGGTACCGCTAGTTTTTACTAAAGTAAGAAATAAAGAAAAAAATTATTCTTACTTTAAAATAGCGACGATGATAACTATTACAATAAACAAAACAATACGGACGTCATTTTCCAAGTGAAATTTATAACAAAGTAACAAATAGTGGCGGACGGAAATAACAGAGTTACAAATAGTGGCGTACAGGCAAAAAGGGATGATTTTTTTTTTAATTTTGATGACTCAATTTTGATCAATAAATTAGAAATCGCGAAAATAATTCTTTTTTCAACTATTAAGGGCAATTTCCTTATATGTATTGGGAATTGCTATTCATAAATAACGTGTTTATTTTTTGCATGTGTATTAACTGTCAAAAATGTAAACTCGGATAAGTGTATGGTGTTTGTGGTTTCAGTGTACAAAGCAGAATTAGTAAAATATAAATATTTGTGGTAAGTAATTTCGAAACAGGTAAAAGAGGAGTTTCTACTTTCTGCATAGAATTGTCTTCTGGGACGAAAAAGGTACGTCTTTCTCTTTCTCTTTTTTTTTTTTTTTTTAAATTTTCAACCGGCCTTTACATTAGCTCATTTTATTATGCATTTAGGTGCTGTTATACTTTAGTTCTTACACCTTTACAATGTTATCTCTAAAATTGTTTCTTTACCTTTGTATAGCATGAGTCCTCGTTTATTTACCTCTGGATTCCAACAGCTTGGTGTGGATTAACTTTCATGGGAATTATTACAAAACTGTTTCATTTTCTTATTTCAATTCATTTTTCTTCGTTCATTCACAAAGTTTCACAATCGTGTTAGCGTCTGTATTTACTACGATTCACGGAAGTTAGTGGCAGCGTATAATAATGCCAGTAGAATATCATAATAGACTGATTCATAATTAACTAATTAAGATCCAATGACCTAATTAACTTTTTTAACACCGTATTTTAAAATTCAATTTGTTTAGACACACATAGTTCTAGAAATCATTCCCCTACTATGCTTCGTGTCGCTTGACTGAATAAAGATGTAAGAAGACACATACATCTATATTTTTAGTTAGATTCATGAAAAATTAAGGATTTTCATTCAACTTTTGCCGCTCAAAAATTTACTTAAACTTATTTTTTAATTTAATAGCTCTAATTGAGACATAAAACAGCTGCTGTACTACACAGCTTATAATAGTATTAAAATAATTATTACAGCTTATTTTCACTTTTGTGTTATCACGTTTTTAATAAAGCAATACAAAGCAAATTTAAGATTCTTCTGACTTTTATTTTAAAGATGTAAAAGCTGGAAGTTTTAGGGATACAAAGAAAACCTTTGAAACTACAGAAATATTTCGAGCATGCATAGCACATTAGTGTCACTTGAAATCTAAGAGATTTAAAAACATGTGGCAAAAATAAGATTCTTTTAATGTTATTTTATTGATGTAAAAACTGGGAATTTTAGAGGTACAAGGAAAATTCTTAAAATTACATAAATATTTCGAACATGCATAGCATCTTAGTGTCAATTGAAAACTAAAAAATTTGACAACATGCTGAAGCCAAAAAAAAAACTTGATAGGGTCGAGCTTCGTTTATTCGAACACGCTTAAAACGAGTTACGACTAAGACGAACTTCAGATGTTCTTCAGATAGGATCAACTGCGGTCAAAAAGAACTGGTTTTTAAAATTCTTTGAGGTTCGTTTAAATATTTCGACTGTGTTTGGTCTACTTTCACGAGGTCAATTTTTGGTCGATTTTGTCAAACATGTATATATAAATCTGTGCAAATATTAGAAATTAAAGAAGTTGCGTGCTGCAAAAAGTTCAAAATTGAAATTGTTTCAGAATAAAAAAGGATTTGACAACATGCTGAAGCAAAAAAAAAAAAAAAAAACTGGATACAGTCGAACCTCGTTTATTCAAACACGTTTAAAACGAATTACAGCTTAGACGAACTTCACTTCAGATGTTCTTCAGATAGGATGAACTGCGGTCGAAAAGGACTGATTTTAAAAATTCTTTAAGGTTCGTTTAAACCAGGGGATCCTGGTAGTGCAGGCTGGTCAAATTGTAGCAATTGATTCAGGCTGTTGCTCAGATTTTTTGCCAATGATCCTGGCTCGTGGACCCCTATTTGTATGACTTGGACCCCCAAATTTTTCTTTTGTTTATATGAACCACTTGCAAACTACGGGGGATCTCTGGGGGTGCTTGTGGACCACTTTGGGAACCTGGTTTAAACGAGTTCGACTGTGTTTGGTCTATTTTCATTAGGTCAATTTTTGGTCGATTTTGTCAAGCATGTATATGCAAATATTAGAAAATCAAAAAATTGCGAGCTGGAAAAAGTTCAAATTTGTACGACGGCGCAACGGAAGACGAATGTGCTGGTTCATGCATTCCTTGCAAACGGTATAGAGTCCATTATGGCTCACGATATAATTCTTCCCAAAATCTAATGCTATAATCCACTTTTTCCGATACCAAATAGCACCGTAGAAAATACTTTCTCGTACTTTCTAAAGTTGCATCAATCGAATTTTCTGATTCTTCAACTGAAATATAATCACACCAGAATAATGATTTAGGAGCTGAGAGAGCGAAAGTTTATGGGAGAAGCCAGTTGAATGCAAAAATAAATAAATAAATAATAACACCAGCAAAAATGGCCGAAGATGCAAAGCAAACAACGTCTCGGTTGGTTCAATTTCCGTTCAAAAGCGTTTTCATTCTAACCTGAAACTCAAATCTTCGCCTTTTCTCTCCCCCCCCCCCTTTCCACGTAACCGTTCCTCAGTGAGAAGAAAAGAAAACCCCTCCCTTTCACCCAAACAAACACACCAAAGCTAAAAATAAAAAAAAGGGAAAAAAGTCCGCAGAAATCCCTCTGAGGGAAATATCTTTATTCCTGGATTCCACCACAATACAATCGCTCATTATTATGATCGGAAAAATTCCTTATGCCCGTTAGGAAGCCCCCGACTGCCCCATTCTTTCGCTCATGCGCAATCAAACTTTTTTTTTTCATCAAACACCTTTTACACCGTTGGTTCTTTTATACATATATAAATCTTTTTCCATTATTTGAATTTTTCGATAATTTCACTTGCCCCCTTTTTTGATGCCCTCCCCTATGAAAGGCAGGGCCAAATTGAAGCACAGCCTGCGAGTTTACCTGTTAAAAAACGCGACTTCTGATATTTTTCTCATTATGTACATATGCGCTTTTCTCTTATAGATATATTTTTTCTTCTTGACGCAATATGGTAATGAAACATTAGCATTTCAATGCCGATACATATAGATGTATATATATATATATATATATATCTTCCTTCATTTCCAAGTCTTTCACTTCTCTGCGCTTTTGTTGTTTGTTTTTGTTTACTTCTTTCAAAAATCTCGGCACATTGAGCAGAACTTCTCAGCAATGGAGACACAAAAAGCAAACAAAGAGGAAAAATTGTAATTCAGAACTAAACAAATAAACTAAAAATTGAAAATCTAGGCGCATTTCGATCTGGAATTTAATGCATTTCTAATAGCCAATAAGCAGCATTTTTTCGAAGACAAGATCTTGGCATTTAGCCAAGGCAGAACGCGGATGAAGAAATCATGAGTCTTCAATGGACAGCAAATATTGAAATCAAAATGTTTGAACAAGTATAATTTGCATTGCTTTTTGTCGTAAAGACACTTATTTGGCATTCAATTTAAAGTAAAGTAATTTAAAAAAGAGAAAAATATATCTTTCATGATCAGTGTAATTTAATTCATGTGTATTTTTACACATTTGAGGAAATTTCACTTCAAATAATTTTTGAAGCTTTCCAAAATGTTAGAAAGAAATTACCTTAGAACCGGCCCGCGTCAAGAAGTAAATTTAGGTCCTGACCTTAAACCGTAGCACACGCCGTAGTTTTTAACTTCATTTTATATAAAATAGCGCATTGGTTTTATTTTTATAACAAACCAATTTATCAACAAAATATGGACTTTTGTGATTGGTAAAAAATAAGTTTCGGTCTGAAAAATAAATTTTTAGCTACAAAAAATAATTTCAAAAAGTTTGAATCTTACGCCAATCTTGGGGGTAACATGTCCATTGGGGTAAAATGCCGTATAGAAAATCATTGCAAAGCGCTAAATCCGTTCATTTTTTTAAAAAACGAAATACATTAGTGAACATATTACACCTACATTCAGATAACATTGGCTTTATATTATATTTTGAATATTACTTTTTTCTTTTGAGCAATATACCCATTCTCACCCAGACTGTTTTCAAATGTAGAACACGGTTTATGGAACCAACTGCTGCATACAATGTATTTTATGCAATCACATTTTTCCTACGTTTCGGTGCATTTTTTAGGTCATTGTTTCGAGTAGGATCGTTTTCTTTTCTAGGATGTGTCGGAAAGCTACGGCATCTTACCCCAAATACATATCTTCTTTTCCTCATAACATTAGACTAGATTCCGGAGCAGCTAACACTGCGCAGTAAACACAGGAGGGCTCCATAACGTGCCTAAACTCAAAACTCAAAAGAGAGTATTTTCATATTTTTATTTTACAGAGATTTTGTTTAGTTAACGTCAATGTAACTGAATCTACACTGCAAAAAATGAACTGTTGCTTTTACAGTATAACACTGGCAGCAGAGGTTCCAATTTAAAACTGTAAAATGCACAGTAATAATCTGTAAAACTAGCAATTTTAGTTTCTTACTGTAAAGTTAGAAATTTTGCAGCTTATTGCCGTAAAATTTAGCTCTATTATACTGTAAAAACAACAGTATAATACTTTCAGCAGAGGTTCCAGTTTCTAACTATAAAAGCACTGTAATAAACTGTAAAATTAGTATTTTTACAGTTTATCAGTGTAAGCTTAACAATTTTGCAGTTTAGTACTGTAAATTTAGCTGTTTTTCAGTTTATTACTGTAAAATGAGCAATTTGTAGCTTATTACTATGTTATTAACTGCATTATACAGTTAAAACAACATTCATTTTTTACAGTGTATTATTTCAGAAAGGGCCTAAGTCCAAATGGCAATGCATGGTACTAATGCCCTTTCTTAAGTAATCGATTCAAGTGTGCAAAGTTTTAGAGACTTTTGAAGCATCTTATGCAAATGAAGATGTTCTATACTTTTAATTTGAAGCTATGTATGTGTTATAGTATAGTGGCGTGTATATGATGTTGTTTAGTGAAATTTTACCCAAAAGCTTAATTGCGAACATCCGCAATTGCTTTCAAACATATATTTTTTTAAAGATTTTTTTTTATCGTACATTATTTACTTTTCAATCACTATTGTTGTAACATTTTGTACAATAGTTTATTAGCATTTTAATTGACATAATGTATAGTATTAAATTCTCTAAATTTTTTTATTGTGTATCGTTTTCGGGATGAAAATTTGAAATTTTTGTATTTTTACTAAGCAAAATACTTTTTTTTAAAGTTAAAGAAACATTATCCTACATTGCATTTGAAATGCTCTTAAGAGGTTATATGCATTGCGTTCAACTGTAATGCTTTTGCATTCTCTACTTCATGCATAGAAAGTTCGTCAATTTCAATTATTCATCACTCTTAATTCCGCTAAATTTTTCCAAATTCACCTTTCGTGTTTTTCTTTTGTGACATTAATCTAGCAACAATTATAGCTAAATCTGATATTAACCTATCGAAACATTTGTCTTTTTTTTTGCCTGCTAAAAAACTTATTTTAAAATGTTTATTGGTATTTTCATATCTTCCATATCTATCTTTCTATTTTGGAACGATGTTATACGTAATTTTGGCTCAATGTCTGTTAACATATAAATCTCATTTCGTTTTCTTCTCTTTTTATTTATTTGTTTTCTTTTTATTCATTTGTTTCTCTTTAGGCTCTCTCATAATATATATTTTTTAATATACATTTATATACATTTACTTCTAATTTCCCGTAAAAGTAAAAAACAAAAAAATCATGGCAGAATGGACAATGTATTGTAAAAATATCGTTAAAAGCAGGAAAAGATCAAATATAAATTAAATAATTGCATAGATATGGGAAAATAAGAATTTGATTTTATGGCTTTGAAGAGGAGAAATTTGTGTATTTGAAACAACTTTTCAGTCAATTTCGAACCATTTGCGAAACTTAATATTAGTGCCTTCAAGGAAAATTATATCAATAAAAAATCTCTGTCTAAAAGGCAGTTTTGCTTGGAACGAACTTTGTCAAAACAAAACTCTTGTTCGGAAAATATTGTATTCGTACATTTTTTTTTCTTGTTTTTGTATTAAATATTTTAAGAGCATTTCTAGAGCAATTAATTTTTTACCCGAAAAATCAAGAGCACTAAAAATAGTTTTTTTTTAGTAACGAAAATATTTTCGAAAATTGTGCATATTCTAAATATTTTCTTAATTTGTGATTTAAAGGTGTTATATTAATAAAAATTGAAATGACGTTCTCGTAGACTAACACTAATAAAAGTTTGAGATTGAGTTCTTGACGAAGAGGATGCTCAAAACTAATAACTCACAAGTTTAACATTAACACCCAAGAGATAATTCAAACCTTTTTATCTGAAAAAACCCACTAAAAATTAATTTTTAGTACTAAATGGGGGGAAGGAAGAAGGAGAGAAAAAAGTGTGGATGTATTCTTAATTTTTGGTTTCAAGCAAAAGGATTGGAACCCATTGGAATGCTATCTCCTTTATAGTCTTCACATTGACTTAATTTATTGATTGATTAACTTAGTTAAAATGGCGTGAATTAAGAAAGCAAAAGATTTTCTAGTCAGCATAAAAGTTTTAACATTCTTTAGTTTTTTATTTCTTTATTTATTAACAACAGAAAAGAAAAGGCAATGCTTAATTTTTTCCCCTGAAAGAAAGAGCTGTAGACAATTTTATTTTTGATAAAACTCGTTTGCAGTTTGATATTTTTTCCGGCGACCTCGGATGCTTTTGCGCATGCCTCAGGTCTGTACTGATTTTGTCCAAATAGGGGTGATGGTGATAAAAGATAAGGAATGTGGGGATATTTTGCTCGTTTTTTTCCATTGGGTTCCTTTATTTCACGTGTTGGTTTGCGTTCATGCTTTTTTTTTTTCATTTATTCCCCTTCCTCATCAGTTCTAGAAAAGTAAAATAATGTCGAACTAAGCAGAAATGGTGCATTTTCTTAATCAAGCTGTCACCACTTTTTGGAATAGAACCATTCAATGGTGCTAGGCGCTCCTTTCGAGGTTGGACAGTATTTATGTGTTTTTATTAATACTACCGTAAAATGGGGTTAATCGGAACACTTTTCAGCTTTGATTGTAAAAAAAGTAGTTAAAAGATTTTTTTTTAATTTGATTTTTTGGGTAAAAACTTCGGTCTTGCTTTACTTTTGATATTCCAAGCGAAGACAAAACATTTTGAAAAATTACTATGAAAATATATAGAAAATTATGGGTGTTCCGAATCACCCCGCTGATAGGGGTCAATCGGAACACTTGTTAAAATTTTTTATTTTTTTTTCAATTTAACCTGTAATAGGTCTCACAAAATGAGTAATATTGGTGGGGGAGAATAAGAACAGATAATTACTGTCAAATAAATGCATAATTTCAATACCAGTAAACGTCTATAATTTGTCAAAATTCAAAATAATTTTGAACTTATGAAAAATGAAAAGTAATTTTAAGAAATGCTTTTAAATTGAAATACAAAGATTTAACATGAATGGAAGTCACTCATGTCGTTCACAAATATGTACTTGTCCTTAAAACTAGCAATTGTGACTTGTCTTAAGTTTTTTCATAACATCTCCTGGGATAAACTCTGCCTTTTCTTTAGTTTCTTGAAATCTTTGGGTTTCGGGGATTGTCCTGAAAGCTTTTTACGCTTATTCATCACTGTCTGTGTGCTGGATTTTTACTACATAAAGTCTATGTGACTTTCCCCCTCGTATTTTAAGTAAAAAGACGTCTCCTTGAGAAAAAATCTTTTGAAATCTGCAACTGTTTGTCATTCTAAGATCTAGTTGCTCACGAGAAGGAATAAACAGTAATAAATCCTTGTCCTTGTCTTGATTAGAGGAATTGGGATTAGAATCTTGATTTTTCAAACAGTTTCCTTCAAATAAGTTTGAATTGGAACAACAGAACAAATTGTTCCGATTCACCCCGCATTTTTTTTTCCTATGGCATTTTTCAGAATTCTTCACTTTTATGACACAATTTATAAAAAATGTAAATTCTAATGTGGTATTCTGTTGTTCAGATACATGTATAATTGAAACATACCACTCTTAGTTTTTAAATATAAGAAGGTTTGATCTTGCATATGAAGTTTTGCAGTCTATGGAAATGTGATGTTTTCTAGCGTTCCACGTGCAGCCCTCCTTACAAGCCAATAGCGTTGCCAGATTGACAAAAGTAATTTTTTCCTACTCCCTATGATCTTACCTTACTAAGAAAAAAATGCATGGTGAAAAATACCCAATAGTTTATTTATGAAGAATTTCGTTGTACGGTCGGGAAGTTTTGTTCCGATTGACCCCGCTGTTCCTATACACCCCATTTTACGGTATTCATTTATTTTTATTTTTTCCGAAATGTTTAATATATTTTTTTTTTTAATATTTTCAACGGAAGGGAAAGGAAATCGAAGGTGATGTATTTTTTAACTCAAAAGAAAGAGATGCAAACTGTTTTGTTTTCGATAAAAATATTTATTTTGATGCATTTTTAATCATCATACATTTAATTAATAAATTAATTAATTAATTTTACTTTAATTGCAAACGACTAATAAGTTTTTTTTTCTTTTTTAAAACAAAAGCTAATATGTTTGTTGACTTAGTATTGCTGCTGTTACTTAATTTGTATATTCATTGATTTTTTATGTTTTCAGATTCAAAATTATTGTTTTTCTTTCTTTTTTTGTTTTTATAATTGTGTTCCCTTATTTGCTTCTCGTGGAATTATACTCGTAAATATTTTTACACTTTAAATTTAATCTATTAGCAAAATAGAGTACATTTAAAGTGTTTCCCGTAGAAAACTCTTTAACAGTTGAAATTTACTGCAAAGTAAATCCCAACAATTTTAAATTGAATTTGCTATAAATTCTATATCGTCAAATATGTACCTAACTATACATTTAGCTGCCTATTATTTTTATATCGATTTCTGTTCATATGTATGTCTTAGAGCAGAAGTTTCCCGATAGAAAATTGCGGGAGGTTGCCGTGACCTCCCAAAATGTACTTTATTTAACATATGTTGTCTGATGATTCAGAAAACTTGGAAATATAAGTGCAATATTGCGCCTAGTTTTTAAAATTTTAATGATTCCTGCTGTTTTGCTTCCTTAGATGTAGGTACACGCTGGCATTTTATCAGTTGGTAAAAATTTTGAGCGTCATTCGGTAAACTGGGAATTTCTCCATCGCAAGAGCCCCTTGGTTTGGAGATTAAAGTTTCAAAAGTTTCAACCTGAAATATAGCAACGGATCAATTGAGAAGACATTATAGGGAATATTATGCTATTATTTTTTTAGAAAAACTTTAGCCTTATTTAACTCCTTCGTTATTCTCCGTCAGATGTATCTTTTGCTAAACACTAAATTTTTGAAGAGTTTTAATGAAACTCATAATCTCCCTCCAAAGTCGACTCCAGAGGACATTAGGATAAAAAGGAGGCTGGTTGGAGAAAAGAATAAAAAAAAAAAAAAAAAGAAAAAAAAGGGATACTGACGAATTTCGATTATCCATAGATATCTTTCCTTCCTCCCAAACAACGATAATCCTTTTCTAAAGTATCCAAACGACCTGATTTGCATAAAACTCCACTGCAAAACTTCTCTCCCCTTGGAAAACTTTTTCCTATAGAACAGAAGGAAAAACCTATTAAAAATTTCCCCACTCCCCCAACCTTGTGCGGGGGCGGATCCGGCCTTGTGTTTTAAGTTATGTGTAGAGGGGGTGTCGCATTAAGAAAAGGAACGGAGCTCTGCTGCTCCATTAACATAAAAGTTTGAGAGCCAATGTCGCCTAAAACTGACTTCATCCCTTTGCATACCATTTATATTTTAGGCGATAAACAGTAGCAGTGCGTGTATATGTACGTTTGTATTTTCTTTTAGCTTTTTCCCCTTCCTTTTAATTTTTTTCCCTAAATTTTTCGGGCTGTTTATCTCTCAATGGAGTGTCTTGCATCTGCATTCGTTAAGAGCGTTGCAGCTAATGGACGCCCATCTATTCTGAAGTTGGAGAAGGGTTGCTAGCTTTTACCTTATATTGAAAAGGGGGGGATGACATCTCATGCAGTCGCCAACTTTGGCGGCTCCATTTTTTTCTCTCTCTCGATTGATAGCTACTAAGGAATTCATCCATGCAAGAAGTTTCTGATACATTGGTATCAAATAACTTGTTTTACGTTGCTGATTAAAATGGAATCCCTGTTGTGTTTTCATTAGTGTGCCCTAATTTTTTTTTAAAAACTGTTTTCCTTCTTAAAAATATTATCTTATCCAAGTAGCCAAGTATTCTTATGTAAGTCAAGCAAGTAAATGTCCTCAAAACTTGGTAGTTAAAATTTTCCGCATTAGTAAATATAAATGTCCAATAAATAACGATTCTAAAAAAATATATCCTATGGGCTTTTAGGTGCTGGAGCGTGTAAATAATAATAGATACCACAGCATATATATTTGCAAAATAAAAATGTTGTGAAAACAACTCCTCAGCAAAAGTTTTCAACTTTTAACATATAATCCAAGTAGCTTAATACTGTTAGCCAAGTCAAGTAAGCAAACGTCTTCAAAATTACTCGTTAAAAACTTTCCTTAGGCTTATTAACCTATTAAAAACATATTCTGAGGGTGCGTCTCTACATTATGTCCGTGGTTATTTTGTTAATGGTTTATCTAAAACTGTTTGGGGGCAATGTCCTTCACTAAAATCCCTCCACCCTAATTTTATTTAAATAAAAACCAACAAAATAGTCATTTGTCATTTAAATTCGGTAATGCAAAATTGTAATGGATTTCGGCTTGGTTATTTTTTAATTTTTTTTTCGCGTACATTTAACTATTAATTTCAAAATAGAACCAAACAAGTTTTAACTTTGAAAAATAAGAAAAAAAGAAGTATAAAATCAGCAGAAAGTGCTAAATGTGATCACAATATGCACTATTGCAAAAGTCCTTCACCTGGGTTCCACGGAACCCCGAGATTCCCTAGAACTTTTAAAGGGGTACCGCTAGTGACTGCTATCTAAGCCGAATCAAAGTGCTAAAATTTTAGAAAAATTTTAATCATTATAAAAGATTGAAGTTGAAAGTCGTTTCACATGAAAAAATAAATATGATAAAATATTTTATGAATAAAAGAAAATCTTAAATTTCGTAAATGTTCCGTGCTTAATTTATTAACCATGACGCTTTCGATCTGATATTTGAAGGGTCAGGGGGAAAAACCACGGTAGTCCACTTTTTGTTGAATTTAAACTGATGCTACCACCTGTTAGAAAAATAAGTGTAATTTCGTTTAGTATATGCAATATTCGTGAAAAAACACTGTATTATTGTCATTTTAGAACAAGTATACTGGGGAAGTTTATGAGTTCGTGAAGTTTAAATTTCGTTTTTCTCAAAATGAATCAAATGTGACTACCGTGGTTTTTCCCCCTGACCCTTCATTTATTAGTCTGTTCTTTGACTCAGGTGAAGTTGCAGTAAAAACAAATCTCAGCCAAGTCATAAAAGAAAAAAAAATACTTTTATTGAGTAGTTGTAATGTAAAATATTGCTGTTCTTATTATTCATAGAATACATTTTAGAAAATGTTAAAAAGTCGCGTAACTTTTCCTTCATTATCTCATATTAAGCTGTATATATTATGATTTTTTTAAGAAACATTCAGTACTAATTTTTCGAATTTGAGCAACAAAAAATTTTGATATCTTACTTTTTCTGCCCTTTGATCAAGAGGTTCCTTAAAGAAAATGGTTAAGCTCAAAGGATTCCCCAAAGTAAAAGGTTGATACCCCTGCTCTATTGTATCCATTATTTATGCCTCTTTTTCTTAGAAATAACAGCCAGTATATTTTCCCCAAAATCAACTTTTTAAATCATCTCGTGAACTACATACTACTAACTCTCCATATCCAAGTTACTATTTAGTGTTTTATCAGTTTTATTCAATAATAATTGCTTACATTTGCAAAATAGTAATTACCTGGCGAAAATCAAACTACATTCTATCTGTAAAATGATGGCAAACTGATTTGGTTGCCTTGTTGCATACTAAATTATTTTTTTTTCCGTCCGACAATCGACTTCGTTTCATTTTCCTATTTTAAACTTTCTTTTCTTTTTTTTCATTAAAGATATTTTAATACTAGTTACCTGGTGGCAAAAATACGGGATGTTCTTTTTCCTTGCACTAATGATTTCAAAAAAAAAAAATTTTTTTTTTTAATTTATGCACAATTCTTTTTTTTCTAATTTAAATCCTTATTGCATCAAGTTTTTTACCTCATTGGTACAATATTAGCTTAATGCATATAGGTGGCTCTAACAAAAAAGAAAATGTCGTCTATGAAAGAAAAAACTCTAAGGGCTCCGCGTGGGCTGTTTTGAGGTTCACCCCCTAAGAATCTTGGGTTTTAACACATTTTGCGGATCCTAATATGACAGCTCATATCCGTACAAAGTCTTACGTCCTAAGAGTCCCCTGAATCACAAGTAGTTTTTTTTTTTTTAATTTAACTTAATTTTTCTTTATTAGTGTAAGACATAAACACTATATGTATTATTTTTCTTTTGTTTTAATGATCGAGAAATAATCACAAAGGTAACTCGAGGCTCAAATCTGACTGACGTTTTGATGTTAAAATCCTTATCTTTGATTGCGAGTCTAATTCAACTTTTCTCCAAGTTTAAAATATGTGAAAACTAGCCCGATTGCTGAAATTTTTAGCAGTGTACATTTGCTGTTTGCTGCTTACAGAGATTTCAAATTAGTTTTCGAGACTGATTCGTTTATGTTTATTTATATTTAAATATTTTTTTTTCACTAAAACGTTAGCATGTCCTAGTGAATAAATGGATATCATTTCTCATGTTTCTTCTGTACTTGCGATTTTATCAGCACAACTTTAATGTGCTAATTGCACACTAAACTTGTATGCTTTAAAGTTTAAAATTTCTTACACCAAGTAACCAGTTCATTTTTAGTGTAATTAGAATAGTTTTGATTATCAATGATATTGATAAGGTTTTCTCATGGTGAAGAAGTAATCCTTTGCATTTTTAGAGGTGTCAAATTCTTTTCAGAGGCGTGTAACATTCAAAAGCTGCGAAGGCTATAATATTGATCAATTCTAAAATAAAAATATAACTTTCTAGGAGTGAAATGGATGTTGGCAGAAAAAGAAGGAGATGTGCCCGCTGTATTGATTTTTTTTTACATTTAGAAAGTTGGACATTTTGTATTAAAAGAAAAAAAAGGAGGAAAAACAAATCTTACTGTAATATTTTAAAATTCCCATGCTACTAAATTTCCACTTAACGTACAAATGGTAAAAACACTCTTGCTAAATTTTCCGAATCGTAATATCAATTTTTAATGCATGAAACATACTTATGGTAGCGTAAAAATATCTAATAATAACATGAATTTTCTGTCGGGAAATCGCTACATTCATACCTTTTGAGTTTCAGCGTGTTTTTGAAGGGAAAATTCTTTTGAAACTGTTTCTTTGTATCCAACTGCGTTATTAACCGAACTATTTTTTTTTCTTTTGCAGTTGAAATTCTTATTAAAATTTACGCTTTTACAGTTCGACATATTTTTTTATCAGGAACTACTATAATAATGCTGTTAATAGCTGATTAGTTGTAGTTTTTATGTCAGACAAAACTCTTTTTTATGACCAAAATTCAGGTTTGTACAGTTTTAAATAAAATGAGAATGTAGCACCATACTTCTCTCTTGTTCTTGCCCCATTTTTCTTGCATCAATTATCTTTCGTTCTATCGCCTTTGAAAGTGTAATCGTTTTTTCTCCTAAAGATTGCAATGTAAAGAGCTTAATAGATCAAGATTTTACCTAAGCGTTTTTTATTTATTTTGAAATAAATTCATTTTATAGTATCTAATCAATAGATTTTAGGTACTAATTTGCTACTAAAATAATATAAACGTGCTGCAAACTTATAAAGATGTCCTGTGACAACTTCTTGAGTGTCATAAAATAAAGCTATTCGATTAAAAAAAAAAAAATACTCCTTCTATCTGTTTTCTCGTCTTGTGATTCCAAAACTCGTATATGCACTTTTAACTGCGAATTTGAAGTTTTTTTTTTTGTTTTGTTTGTTTGTTTGTTTAATTGCGTTAGGGATTTTATTTTCTTTTACTGCATTAGAAACTTTAAGAAATTCGTCCAGAGAGCAAAATTTCCATGAATAATCAATGCTCCCAATTTTGTGGGCCTTTCCTCTGATTTTTAATTAAAAGTACTTTTTATTTCCGCATTATTATTTTCATATTTGAATAGTCACTCTGGCGATTTGTCGCCAAGGTTGGGAGAACCTGCCGCTTTTTAGTGGGAGGGATGAGTGGCAATGAGATAGGGGATGAAAAAACGGGGGACTGAAAGTGGGGGAGTGTTAGCAAGCCAAAAAGAAAAGGAATGTCAGGGAGGGTGGCACAGATATGGATCTTTTCTAAAATAGCGAAAGGCTGGACACATTACATTATGCAAATTGGCAACCCGAATCAAGAGAATCTGAGCAATTTTATGAGCGTCCAATGTTCTAGCCCGATGTGGATACTTATTAAAGTTTTTCCCGCGAAATTATTTTCCTCGGGAGAAAATACGGTAATATATGGAGGTTGTAATTTAGAATTTTCCGTGGCACGTCTATATTAACTCCTAAACTTTTATAATGCAGGGTGGATGTTACACAGCTGATGCTTGTTTTGTCTCAATAGTGATTAAGTATTTGGGTTAAGGTGCACTTTGAGTATAAAGGATGGTTCAAAAGTCTCAGTAGCTCGTTATAAAATATGTTATTTCTGATTCTAATTTTAAATATAAATTTTTTTGCTTGATTGTCAACGCTATATTGCTCTAAATGATGCACTATTTAAAAAATTTTTTAGTATTTTCATTTTTATGCTCACCCCGTATTGAATATTAGTGCATAATATAATTTTATTGTATACTGGTTATGTTAATTAATGTTAAACGTCATAGTTCACATTTTGAAAGTTATAAGAGGAGAGATAAATACGCTTGCATAGATACGAAAGGATAGTACAGTACTTCGTGTAGTTAAAAAATGTTTCTTTGTTCAGGTTCTTAAAAACTGCTACACATTGAAAGACTCATTAGGACTGAATAATGAGTATCTTCCCTCGAAAACATACTTTACCGACACATAAAAACGTAAGAGATAGTCATAAGTAATCATTCAAGAGCAAAAGTAATTAACATAAGAGATAGTCATAAGTGATCATTCAACAACAAAAGTAATTAACATATGAGATAGTCATAAGTAATCATTCAACAGCAAAAGTAATTAAACTGATAAACTGACTAAAATTTTAGCTATATAGTTCCATTTGTTTTTATTAAGAAATCAATAATAGTTGTAGATTTTTTATTCCAATCAGTTCAACTATTCAATTATTATTGTTTAAAAAATTAAAGAACAGTTTTTGCGAAACCAGTATCGTTCTCTTTTAGGGTGGGAGGGGTATAAAAGAGTAAACTGAGCACTGTAAAATCCCAAATATATTTGAATCCTGTTCATTTACCTTTTGTTACTTTTTTCCATATTCCTTAATATTCTTAGTACTTTTTACAGTATTTGCAGTTTGCAATAAATACATATTAGCAGTCATCTAAAAGAACTGAAGCTCTTTTTTGATATTTTCTCATCATATTTACGAGAAATGAACACAATCAACAATCATCTATCTCAGTGATCAATAATTACCTATCTCTGAGGGGTAACATTGGGTGTACCTTACTGTTAGCTATTTTAATGTAAGCAATAGATATAGACCA
Organism: Uloborus plumipes; assembly: GCA_038373865.1. Taxonomy (NCBI): domain Eukaryota; kingdom Metazoa; phylum Arthropoda; class Arachnida; order Araneae; family Uloboridae; genus Uloborus; species Uloborus plumipes. The sequence continues at coordinate 99,942 of JAXGGA010000844.1, read as the reverse complement.
TAATGAAAAAATAACCCTTTTTTAGATAAACTAAAAAACAAAGAAAAAAAAAAGTAACACATATAGTTAAATTTTAAGAAAGGAGGCAGAATCTGAGCAAATATATGCATAGTTAGGAACCCAGCTTTGAAATATTAATTTTAATAAGCAAATACTTAGTTTTATGAACTGAACAACATATTATAATTGCGTAAATGTAGTTATAATGAAGTAAAATGTCCTAAAAATTTCTGGACAGTGTTTCAAATTTCATTAAAATTTCATTCTTTTAAATAAAAATTAACTGATCAATTTTTACCCCTAAATAGTAACAGTCATTATTTTGTAAACTATATGTAATGTAACGAGTAACAATAAACAGCTAAAAATGAACAGTTGTTTTTACAATATAATATTGGCAGCCGAGGTTCCAATTTAAAACTAAAATGCACAGAAATAAACTAAAACTAGCAATCGTACAGTTTCTTGCTGTGAAGTAAGTAATTTGACAGTTTATTGCCATAAAATTTAGCTGTATTATACTGTAAAAACAATAGTATAATATTTCAGCATGTTTTCCAGTTTAAAACTGTAAAATGCACGATACTAAATTTAAATTAGCAATTTTACAGTTTATTACAATAAAATCAGCTGTATTATACTGTAAAAACAACATTCCTGTTTTACATTGTATGTAAACAGGTTTTGTATTTATATAGTCATTGTGCTCTATGTACATGTAAAGATAACTCGTGATTCTGGTTTTGCGCAATACTCTTTCCATATGATAAAAGCAATACAAAATACGCTGCCTATCGTATTTTTAAGTTCTTAGGAACGCTTTCCACGGAAAACGCGGATTGCTTGAAATCTGTTTCGGTCCCACTGCCAGGTGGTAAATGTAGGCCAGAGCATCAAATTCCTCTTTTTAGTGGCTCTCTCGTAACGACTGCAGCGCCATCTCGAATTTCTTCTGGTTGTGTCAGTAGGGACGTTTTTTACCAAAATATTCACATTTTAATGCTCTGTCGTAAAAATAAAAATGCAGTCTTGTAAGCATGCTATCTATTTGTAGATATTCTTTTTAATTTTTAGTAATTTCTCTAAATGAATATTCAGGAAGAAAACTATTTATTTTTGGTGCATTTTCTTAACGTTTAGGAACATCTTAAATGTAACTTATTTTTCCATTCATTTACTTATTTTTGTAGATGATTAGGGAAGAAAAGAATACCAAGTTTTTTTTTATCTAGCTGCACCATGTAAGCTCCAGCGAAGTAGATTTATTCAAACAATCATGATAGTGAATTATGAGTTTAAAGTTAATTCTAATATTTACAGTGAACTCTCACCTATACACCGCCTCATTTATGCGTCTTTTACTTAGACGAGGATTTTGAATGGTCCCTGCACATTCCATAGCAAAATATTGATAGTATCATTCGTTTATGCGTCGCTCAAAAGATAAATATTTCACTTATAAGCCGAATTTTCCATAAAATGTCAAAAATATAATTTATTTTCTTTAAAAAAATAAGCATTATTCTTCGCTTTCCTCTTTAATGTTTAGCCTCTACTGCTCACGGAAGGCATTTTTTCCGCATGAGCTAGAATTTGGAGAGGGACGATTATCTATTATGGATCGTTTTAAGAGAACATTTTGTAATTATAGGTATGTTAGAATTTTTGTTTTCTCATCATCATTGTAGTTAGGTTACAGTAATTGCCAAACCGTAGTAATGAGTTCCTTTTCAATACAAACATTCTTATTCATTCTCTCATAAAAGTATTTATTTATGTCATTTCTTTTTCTTTCCAAAAAGGTTTACATTTGTAAGTATTATTGAACGCCCTCTACGCTATAAGGATGTTCAAGTGAAATCTTTATGGGAATGTTTAACTTAAAAAATATAGAAATCTGAGAAACTAAGGACTAAAGAACTTATTTTTAAAGTATCTTATCACCACCCGCTCCCCACCTTCTAACACGAAGCCCTATGGAACTAAACGTTAGTGTAATAATGAAGAAAAAAATTGAACAAGTTGAAACTGAAAAGTGTTTTTTGACGAACTCCTCCTTTGTTCTCGAAATATCAGGTCTATTTGTATTTAGAGCTGATATTTTAAAATAAAAGTTTTGCCGATTTTATTTTCTCATTTTCCTGTAGAAGTACATGTATTAACTGTTTATGCATTTAATTCATTTGTCATGATTCATTTTACTACTTGCTCCTGCTTATAAAAATCTTCATTCAATAAATGTTTCTTATGTTTTATTTTTCTTTATTAATTGATCTGTACGTGCTTTTAGATTTTAAGGACTGATCATTAAATCACTATTAGTTTTTGTTTCCTTTTTATATAAAAACTTGCATAGATATAGCAACAAGCCTCACTGCCAATACTTTTCTTCAAACCCACCTTTAAGCATAATGCCTGATTGTTTTGATTAAAATTAAAACAAAATCCTGCATAAAGAATCTTCCAAAAATTGTAAAGTGGCAGCATAACTTTTTAAAAAACCTATTGGCCACTATTGACTAATTAAAAGTATGAACTTTTAGGTCAAGAGACAAACTTTGAGTAGGTAAGACTGATCAAATGATAATAAATGGTTGGAGATGGGTTCAAAATAAAGTAGGAAGGCTATACTGATCCCCCCCCCCCCCCAAAAAAAAAAGGCAGAATCTATAAAATTTGGATTGCTTAAGTTAAAAAATTGCTTTAAATCAATGTGTTTTCTTTTCTTTTCTTTTCCTTTTGTTAACGTAATTTGTTGTCATCCTGTTTCAATGTCTTATTCAGCAAGGAAATGTATAATTAACGCCAGCCTCTTGCTCTCATAAATAAATGTTCTGCTTCCTAAAATTGCTTTTAGCTATATTGAAATCATCAAAAATGATTTAAAAAAAATAAATATATAAATTTTAGACTTCTCTTCATTGAATTTGTCTTGGTAAAAATTATTAAACCACGATTTTAATGTTTTCAATTAAACATGTTGTGTTCCTGATTCAGCTTAGTCGCAAAGTTGGTCATCCTTAATTTCTGATTTTCTTCAAAAGAATAGGTGGTCATTTCACAGAAGTAACAGTTCACTGAAAATAAATCTTAACCTCTCGAAAATTCCTTCCTTTCCACACGTTATTTCCGCATTCATATTCAAAGCTCGGAGAGAAAATTTATATGAAAACAGATTCTTCTTTTTCCTGATAAAGCCACGTTTCCTTAGATTTCCCTTTTCACGTGTAACGTCTTTCATTAGCCTCATTAGCTATTCATAGACGCGAGGCATCCATTATAATTAAAAAGCATTTAGTCAAGAAATTACAGCTGGGAAACCACTTAACCGAAAAACTATTTTCCCCGGTGTAGCGTGAAAGTAATGCATTTTACACTTTTCTTTAATATCTGGGATTCCCCTGTGGTTGTTAATAACAGGGAAATAATACTGACTGCGTATTTAACATGCACAGCGGTTGACTGTGCCACGTCTGCACAATACTGTTATCAGCTTTCCTGCCGACCCCCACGAGCTCGTTACAGACGTTGTTTAATATTGCTGGCAGGCACCGTTTAAGGTGAGGAAGTCATTAAAGCTTTAAATCGCCTATTCGTATGATGTGCCTGACAATTTATCAAAGCTTTTTTGAATGTAATAATGCCTAAATGGGTAAATGTAAATTTTTTGGATGAGAAACGCGTGTTGTTGTGCGACGTTTATGACTAAATGAGCAAAAAAAGATGGGCGTAATTGAGTTTTAAACGAGTGAAGCAGATTATAAGGTTTTTTTTACCCCCTTTTGGTGTTATTTTGGTAAACATTAATTGCACCACAGAAATTAATTTTACATATTAACATTTTTATTCGTAAACAAAGTAAGAGTAAGATTTTTTTATTTTGTTTTATTTATTTATTTTTATAGGCCCAGGACCCAGCATTGATTTATGAACTCACCGGCTTTATTAAAGGTACAATGGTATATTATGGGTGAATGTAAATTTTTTAAATGCGAAACGCGTGTTGTTGTGCGACGTTTGTGACTAAAATGAGCGAAAAAGATGGGCGTAATTGAGTTTTAAAGGAGTAAAGCAGACTATAAGTTTTTTTTCCCTTTTTTTACTCTCTTTTGGTGTAATTTTGGCGAACATTAATTGTGTCTCAGAAATTAATTCTGCGTTTTCCAATTTTTATGCTTGAACAAAGTAAAGGTAAGGTTTTTTTATTAATTTTTTATTTTGTTTTTTATTTATATATTTTTATAGGCGATTGATATAAACTAGCCGGCATTTTTAAATGGTATAATAGTATATTATGTGTAATTTTGAATTTTTTGGATGAAAAACGCGTGTTGTTGTGCGACGTTTATGACTAAATGAGCAAAAACGATGGGCGTAAGTGAGTTTTAAACGAGTGAAGCAGATAAGTTTTTTCTCCTTTTTTACCTCCTTTTGGTGTTATTTTGGTAAACATTAATTGTACCCAGAAATTAATATTGCGTTTTCCAATTTTTATGCTTTAACAAAGCAAGGGTAATGTTTTTTTTTAATTTTTTATTTGTTTTATTTATATACTTTAATAGGCCCAGCATTGATATAAACTAGCCGGCATTATTGAATAGTATATTAGGGGTAAATTTAAATGTTTCGAATGCGAAACGCGTGTTGTTGTGTGACGTTTACGACTAAATGAGTAAAAAAATAGGCGAAATTGAGTTTTAAACGAGTGAAGCAGATTATAAGTTTTTTTTTTCAATTTTTTTACACATGTTTGGTGTTATTTAGGTAAACATTAATTGTACCTCAGAAATTAATTTTGCATTTTTTTATGTATAAACAAGTGATAGTATTTTTTCATTTTATTTTGTTTCATTTACTTATTTTTATAGAAACAGCATTTATTCATAAACGTTTTTTTTGGATGTTATGATGGTATATTATGGGTAAACGTACATTTTTCGTATGAGAAACGCCTGTTGTTGTGCGACGTTTATGACTAAATGAGTAAACAGATGGGTGTAATTGAGTTTTAAAGAGTGAAGCAGATTTACATTCATAGTAAAGTTAAATGTAAACATGGTGTGATATTTCTCTGTGGTTTTCATGACTTTTTTTCGTTTCATTTTTGTTTATTCTTATTCTTATTTTTTTCTTCTTATTATTTTTACAACTAACTATTTATCAATTTATTATATATTTACTTTTTCAACCCCGGATTGCTTTTGAACCTCGTTCTCTAATTAAAGAAATATATATGCAGAGCTCTTAAAACTCCTGCTAACATAGGTCATTCCGAACATCTGAGGCAAGGTTCTCTACTTTTTTTGACCCGCGAACCGGCAAACGGTTTTGAGCAATTTTCGTGACCCGTTGACAATTTTATCCTTTTCTTTAAGAAAAAAAAAAGAAAGAAAGAAAACACTGCAACATGGTTAAAAACTCGAGAAAAAAATTGTTTTTCAAGAAGATTAGATTTTATTTCCTAAAACAAAGTAATACTGTAATATTAATAGTATATAAAGCAATAAATAAATAACACTCATTAATATTAAAGAACTCGTAAAATATTTAAATTTAAAGACAAGTATAGTTATAAGTATAGGCGAATAAATAATCATCACATTGTCTTTTAACACATAAGTTCACATTCTTTGCATTGAAAAGGGCTTTTTCTTGTGACGTCAAAACACGTATATGCTGTTATCTGCGAATTCTGTGCAATAAAACGTTTATTTTTATTTTTTAATTTTTAATTTTCCTTTCATGTTTCTCAACAGGTAAGTAAGAATAATGTTGAATCTCGTGTTTTTCATACTGAGTTTCTTCTCTGTCTAGAAGCCCTATTACGGTACCCTAGCAGTCATGTGGGGGCCATAGCTCGATCTGTCTATCTTTTTTTTTTGTGTGTCAGCTACCCCCTCCATCTCCCCTTTTTTTAGTTTTTGAGGAATTTATCTGCATGAATCTATTTGAAAATGATGAAGTTTTGATGGATTTTGTGCGAGAAGCTCAGAAGAAAACCTCAACACAATGTTTTTTTTTTTTTTTTTTTTGAATGAATGTTGTCCTATGTAAACTACTTACGTTAAAGATTCGATCCTTATGGTGCAATTCTTGTTTTAAGGCTCTTTTTGAGCAGCTTTACAGTGAATCTCCATAAACGAAATAAAAGCAGTTGTAAGAAAATAACAGCAAAGCTAACATTTTTACTTCATAATTGTTTTTTTTTTTTTTTTTTTTGAAAGCAAAATTGAATTATGAATTTATTTTTCTTCGAAAACTTAATCCTATAGAGTTATGTTAGAGAAATTCAAAAATTAAATGGAAGTTTTATTTCAAGAATCCAGTCTTAAATATGTGTGACTTTTAAATGTATTTTATTTAATAATTTATTTGATTTCTTTATTCTTTATTAATTAATTAAATTATTAGTTTGTTATTTATTTTTCAACCAAAAAAATGAATACTACGAGAACAGTATTTTTTGAATATGTTCTTTATTCGATTATAATTTGCAAAACGATGAGGTACAATATAGGTTTGTTCAGCAGCTATATTAATAGGGTTGACCGACCAGTGAACGAACAGCTCGTAGTTTAAAAAAAATGTACAGTATATATTACTTCATTTTTTTTTCTAGATGAATTGGTAGTAATAACTTCCTTCCATGCATTATCAAAAGAAAATTGACTATAGAAAATGCTGTGTTTGAACACTGGTTGTGAGTTTCATTCACTGAACATAATGCTATTTTTAAAATTTTCAACCCATCTCCACCCCTCAGAAAAAAGAGAAAGAGAGCTAAAGAAGACCCCCCCCCCTTCTTTTTAAATTACATATACGTATCAATAAAAATTAGAGGTGGCTCGAAGCTTCGGCCTGGTCGATGCATGAGGTTTGATTCGGCCTGTAATATAATTTATATTGTAAACTTTCATTTTAAAATTGAAATTACTTAAAAAATTCATTTTCAAACTCTGTACTATTATGAAATACAAAAGAGTATAAAAGAAAATAATGTTTAATTGATTAAATGATTGTGCATTGATTAAATGATTGTGCATTGAACAGTTGAAACCAAAAACTCCAGTAATAAACAGTTTGACTTGACTTGAGTTAACTTGAGAGTTCGTATGAAATACACTCAGGCACATTGAAAATAGCGACCCAAGAAGAAAGCATTGGATTGAAATGAAATTTACTACACATAATGGTACAGATGAGAGATTCACTTGATGTCAAAATCAAGACACTTGAACGAATACAGGGTGTGCAAGGACACTAAAACAGAGCAACTTCAATAGTCTTCTTGGGTCGCAATCCCAACTTCTTGGGCACTTCTTGGGTCGCTATTTTCAATGTGCCTGAGTGTATACAGTGTGTCCACTCCTATCGTGGCCCAATAGCTAACTTCTAAACCGTTAGAGATAAGCATATAGTTTCATTTTGGAAAAAATCTCTAAATTGCGAAAGGAATTTGGGCTATGAAATGTTTTTCAAAAAAATCAAATTTTGAAAGAGTTACGAAATTTAATTTTTATGCAGCTCCCCAGTCGTATCAATCATATTTTAGTAAAACATTCTTGACACTGTAACGTTTAAAACTAAAAAAAAATCACTCTTCTACGACAAAAATTGACCGAGTTATGACGTTTTGAAAAATCAAGATTTTGAAGGATTTCATGACGTCATCGAGAGATCGCTTAAGGGACCGTATGCGAAATCCTTCAAAATCTTGATTTTTCAAAACGTCATAACTCGGTCAATTTTTGTCGTAGAAGAGTGATTTTTTTTTAGTTTTAAACGTTACAGTGTCAAGAATGTTTTACTAAATATGATTGATACGACTGGGGAGCTGTATAAAAATTAAAATTTCGTAACTCTTTCAAAATTTGATTTTTTTTGAAAAACATTTCGTAGCCCAAATTCCTTTCGTAATTTAGAGATTTTTTCCAACGGTATAGAAATTAGCTATTGGGCCACGATAGGAGTGGACACCCTGTATAATAAGTTAAATTAAATTACATTTAGTTAATAATTAGATGAATAACTTAAATTTCTTTAAAATGTAGCTCGTGAAATGCGGCTTACTTTAAAGATTTCTAATGTTGAGCGTTCTGAAAAAAAAAGGAGGGGGGGGGGGGGGATTTTTATCTTTTATCTGGCCAGGATTTTTTTCCCTCACAGTTTATTCAATATAGTTTTTGGTTTATAATTTCGGTTTTTGTTATATATATTAATATGTTGACAAAATTTAACCCATTTTGTAGATATTGATCAAAGTTACAAAAACAAGTCCATGAGTATAAAACAACCTGAGAATTAACAAAAGTTTTATTGAAGCTATATTTTTGTTTACTTTTTTTAACGAGCAAAATATAAGGATGTGCCTTTTCCTTGCACATCCACTTTTGATGGAAAATATTAAGTTTGGATTTCATTCGTTACTTAAAGAAAAAGCTTACTTTTAATTTAATTCTTTTTGAAATTTGCATTTCTACTATTAAACTTATTAAAGATTTTCCTTGAAATATAAATACCGAATAATAAGTAAGGAATAATGCATGTATATGACTCTAATAAATTAAACTTCACCTCAAAAATTTTTAATAAGGAATATTTAGATACCTATTATAATGTTAAGATTAAATGCAAGTAGCAGCTAACTTCTAGTAATTTAATATTTGATTATATCAGTTGGCAGGCGCGTAGCGAGAGAAGGGCTGAGGGGGCTGCAGTCCCCTCCGAAATCAAAAATCTCGTTTGTAGTATCGGTTAAAAATCGGAAAATGCGAGATACCGCCACTGCAATAGAAAGCAATGCATTTCGACCTACAGAAAGAAAGAATTGCTTATTCGTTAGGCTATGGTTTTTGGCTATGAGGTGGTACATTCGGTCAAAAAACGGGGGTGAGGAGAAAGGGCGAAGTGTGTGTGTGTCCCAGTTGAAATGTTTGCTCTAAATCTAACATTTGATTCGTTCATTTCGCATATCAAGGTTTAAGAAATTTTCAATGGTTTTACAATTCATCAAAAATGATTACTCACTAGCTTATTACCCGGCGTTGCCCGATATTGCATTGTGTTTAACTTATTTCTTGTTTAAATGAAATAGGTGAGCCTTAAATTGATAATTCATTGATAATTGTAATTTTTATTGGAAAATACTCGTATTTAAATGTGTTAAATTTTATCAATTTGTATGCTTAAAAGCTTATCTCTATTACTCTATATATTCAAAATTGAGAGAAAATGGCAATTTTGCGAGAAAAAAATTTTTAATTTTGAGCTTTTTAGATTGTTTTTAAATTTCGAAACCATGCCCATGTTAATTCTAATACATCAAGGAACCTCTGTGCCAAGTTTGATGAAAATCCGACGAAAATTGTAGATTTGTATAAGGAACAAACATACATATAAACATACATCCATTTATTATATAGATATGATATTAATTACAGCTGCTGTTCTTTCACATAATGTTTTACTTATTTTATTCAATATTTTTATGAGAACGATATCCTTTATTTCAATTAAAAAAAAAAATGTTAGTATGTTTTTATATGTTTTGATTAATTTCTGTCAACAAAACTGTCCTATCACAGTATTTAAATTACTTAAGTTCTTATGGAATTAATTTACTATTTAGTGAGCTTCCTATGCATTTCTGTTCATTTGTTCACAAGGAATGTATGAAACTACAAAGCTAAATTCCAGAACAGGTCGTTTAAATCGAAACTATAGCAAAGGAACTACCTGTTGAATTGCTCCTGTCATGCGCAGATACTTTCTCTTTTGTGTCCCACGGAATGCCTTTTCCCTTTCTACCCCATTCTACCTGCCTAACCCGTTTGCTAGGGGTGCAACCCTTTTCCCCCTTTCCGGATGGTAAAAAAAGGGTGCATATCCAACCTGTTGCGTCATTTTTTCTCTCTGAGCCAAAGGTGGGAGCCTCTACCCCTTTGGGGTTAGAGGAAAAAACGAACAGAATTTTCGGATTTTAACCCTTTTGGGGCCTCTAAGACTCCCGACTTTTCTCTCTCTTTTTTTGCGGGATGAAAGGGTGGAATGTTCGTATTATGGTGAAGGCATTTTTCCCGCCGATTCTATAGTTTTTTTTTTTTTTTTCTTTTTTTCTGTTTGTTTGTGGTGTCGCAATTTTGTGCTCGGTGTTTTTTTTTTTTTTTAAAGCGTGCTTGAATGTTTTATGTTTGAAAACAGACGGAATCTTTACTGAAAATTTTTTTTCTCTCTCTAAACTACACTTGATTTTGTAACCGAGTAATTTGTTTATAAAAGATACTTAGGGCGGCATTTCAGCATTTCGTTTGAAGGGCTAGTTTGTTAACTATGAGTTTAATTAGTATGGAATGAAATACAGTTGGTAAAAATGAAGCTATCGTAAAATGTATTTAATCTTAAAAAAAGTTCATTTAAGCAATATACAGTAGCTTGATAAATTCAAAAATACATATGAGGAACTCAGAAAATTTCAAGATTTCTCATTTATGTACATTTTACGTGATTACTAGTGGTTCAAATGATGCAAAACTTTATTACGAAAACTGTTCGTGTTAAAATTTCTTCACTTTCGTCAACTATTAATGAGAATTTGTGAGCTGTTTTATTTCCTTTTACATATGATCATTGATTTGTGAATTATACAAATTGAACTTGTATATTTCTTATTATTCTGCCCAAAAAATTTAGGGGTGCGACCTTGCCTTACTTCTTTGCCGCCCCTGAAAGATACTAGGGATGCATCGATAAGCAAATTGGCCAATTACCGATTACCGATTAATCGGCAGTTGATAATCGGCCGATTAATCGGTCAAGCCGATTAATGATTAAAATGCTTGTTTTCAGTACTACCAATTTCACCGTTACAGTTTTTTCTTCGTTTTTTTTAACAATTCTAACTTTTGAAATAGTTCTTAATTTTTTCTTCCATTTTCCTAATTTTCCCAAAATAATTCCAAAATTTTATCAAATTTCTCTGAACTAATTTTCACATTATTGTCAATAATATTGCATTAACACATTGCTAATTATGTAAACTAGACATGAAAATTCAACAAAAAAAAAAAAAGGAGGGGAGTCCGTGTGGTGAGCAATCCAATTTTGAAGTTCTTTCAGTTTCAATTTTTCAATTATTAGTAGCTATGTAATTCAAGACTTTTATTCTTTGTGAAAATTGAAGATTATATAAAAGCAAGGAGAAAAGAATCGACGCATAAAAATGTTGCTACATTAACTATGTGTATTTTTATTCAAAATAGGAGAATTAATGTATTAAAAACCTTACATCAACGGTGAGGATTATTTATTTATTTATTTATTTTTTTTTTTTGTCGTGTGCCAGCTAGGCTAGCAATTTGGGGTGCGCTGCTTCACTTTTCCAACTGTACCGTTATTTGGTGTGAAGTCCGACTTCCACAGTACACGCATGCCATAGGGACCCGTTTATAGGGTGGGCAACCTTTCACACAACAACACATTCATACAAAGAAAGGACAAGGACAGGAGAGAGAAAGCACATCCATGCCCAAACCGGGACTCGAACCCGGGGCCACACCATCCATGGCAGACTACTCTGACCACTAGACAAGGTGGCCGGCGTGAAGATTATTATTACTGTTAATAAAATTATTCATCATAATTTCTTAGTAAAGGTTTACTTTAAAAAATAATATTCAAAAAATATTTTTTCCGCCGATTAATCGGCCCAAGTTTGCCGATTATTAATAACCGGCAAAGTGGCCGATTATGGCCGATTAATCGGTGCATCCCTAAAATATACTATAACAGAAACTCTTTTTAAAATAAAAACTTTCATTCAAAATGAGCCAGTGACCTAGCGAGGGGTAAGGGGTGTTAAGATAAAACACTCCCATTACTAGAAGCATGGAGTTTAAATCAGTTGCCAATTGTCACACGGAAATTTATGTACATGGAACGGGACTGTTTTGATTAAAAAAAGAACTCCAGAACGTAATTTAAGCTTAGCTACTGTAGTGAGCCATTGTCTATTGCTGTACATTTTCGTTAATACGTAATTTTAAGAAGCATTCATAAACTAGAGCATTTATGTGTGCTGTCTTAAATAACTTTTCGTTGCTTGTTGTCAAAAGTAAAAGGTCCTTATTTTGTTTATAATATAATTCTTATTGTGTAAACTTCTAAAATCATTAAAGTTTTATACATTTGCAGTTCAATAAATTTACTCGTTAAAGGCTTGATATTATAGAGTATTATTCTTCATTGTTCAAATGAAACTTGATTTCTGAAGTACTTTCACAATTGCTCCAAGTACATTAGTTCTCAGGCGAAATTTTTAACTCAGCGAAGACAAAAGATGTATTTGATAATGTATTTATGCGAAAAATACTTTGCTAAATCAGTTTTTATTCAATTTTTTAAATTTATTACCTTCTCTTAAAATCCTAGGTTTTAAGATTCTCCATCAAACGTATTTCTTTTTATAATAATGATATTCATTTATAAAAAGAAACTATGGATGCCCGAAATAAAAATGTTTTAAAGAGCCAAGTTCACGTGATAAATTTCATTAACATTACTAATCAAAGAATGTTGTTAGTACATAGTTATACAAAACTTAAAGATATGTTTTATTTATTTAGTTGTTTTTGTGCTTTAATATTAAATGGGGTACTAAATTTTACGAAAGCATCATTCACTAATAATTTTATTTATGTAGAGAGAAGACAAATGGAAGTTGTGATAATTGTCAATGTACATATGTGTTTTTGCTTTTTCAAGTTTAAAATGATTTTAGCAACATTTTCCATAAAATATGAGGATTTTTCTGCACTGTTTCAACTGGATAAAACGCTACCATTTGCATTATCGAAAGATATATTTAAAATATTAGCTGAATTTGTATGAGATGTTTTTGTTACAAAATATCAATTATTCAACTACAATATTCTTAGTTATTTTTTTTTAATTTACAAAAGTCCACAGTATAAATATATGTATCGCTCATTGTAAAAGTAAATTATCTCCTCGTACACGATTTTGCTATGTCTTTTTTTAAGTACAATGGAAACTTTTCCTCAAGAGATAATTTGCAAGTGTTTAGCTACTATCTGTCTTCAGATATTTATCTTTGAAAAAGTAAGTTGCTTCACTTTTATCTTAATATTGCACCTCTTAAGAAACAAATATGCATTATAAAAGTATTTAGAGTTGGAAATACAGCACTTTTACAATAATGAACAAGGAAACAGAGATGGTACCGAGACAAAATTCTAATTCTTCAAAGGGAACTGCCAATCCAAAAGGATTGGGAATTCTTGCTCTAATTAAAATGCAAATATTCACCACTCGTATATTAGTTCGATGTCTCTCAAAAGTTGATTTTCATGTTCGTTCTCTGAAAAAAATGAACTGTTGCTTATACAGTATAATACTGGCAGCCGAGGTGCCAATTTAAAACTGTAAAATGCACAGTAATAAACTAAAACTAGCAATTTTACAGTTTCTTACTGTAAACTAGCAACTTTACGGAATTTTACAGTTTATTGCCGTAAAATTTAGCTGTATTATACTGTTAAAGCAACAGTATATTACTGGCAGCAGAGCTTCTAGTTTAAAACTGTAAAATAAACGGTAATAAACTGTTAAATTAGCGATTTTACCGTTTATTACTTAAAATTAGCAATTTTAGAGTTTGTTACAGTAAAATTAGCAATTTTTGCAGTTTATTACTATAAAATTAGCTGTATTATACTGTAAAAACAACATTCATTTTTTACAGTGTATCAGACTTATGTTTAGCTGTCGAGAGTTGTGAAGGTTTAAGATATAAAAAAAGAAAAAATCACTTTTTTTTTTCAACCTAATCTTATTGGTAGATGTTTTCCCGATATCCATCGAAAGAAATGTTTTCCTCCAGTTGCATCATGAGGATCGTGAGCCTTATGTAATCGATAGTTCATGAGGTTCACTTATCAATTCTTCCAGCTCTCCACAAAGTGGTGATCAGGGTTCGAAATCGACTTCCTCTTCATTAACTTCTTACTTAGGACCCAGCCTGACACGAATACTCGACTAAGACCGAAAATTCTGCACTATCGGTCGAGCAAAAAAGAAGACAAAGAAAAAGAAAAAGTCACCTCGCTAATGATTTTTCCATCCCCGGCATCCGGATGATGGGCAGGTCATCCTCACGTGACCGATTGACCGGATCCCGTTGCCATGGCAATCAGCATCTCATTGGTCGGTCGTTAAGATATCGCATTGGCTTCTGCTTGTACCTGGCGTTGGCTTGGTCAGCAGCGCCCCGGTCTTCATCTTTGCAGATGCCGTTCATTAGAAAAAGAAATGCGCTTGACGCCATCTTGGATGCTGATTTCCTTCTTCTTCTGACATTTCTTTTTTTCTTCTCTTTCTGTCTTGTTAGCAAGATCTGGCGCTATTTGCTCGGTTCCGACGTTGTACGGCTGTCAAATCCGTTTGAATATCCTCCAGAAATGCGATACAAGTTGAAGGAGGTCCTTCGAGTTGAACTTTTTACTTTTAAGGGTTTCAATTTCATGATTTCTGATGTCGGATACTTCATGTATAAATTTCAGGAACCAATTTTCTGATAATGAAGGACGATATGGATGCATTTCACGTAGCTTTAGCAAATGTCGCTTTGTAGATTTATGGTCGGCAATCTCGACAAAGTATTTCTTATCGTACACTTTACTCATGGTTAAAAGTGGCCCGAAATTTGTAATAACAGTTTTATTAATGTACCAACATACAATAGAACTGAAACGAGAAGATGATATTACAGTGTTAGATTGTAAACTGCAGATACATCTTTCGAGGTTACTAGGAATCCCTTTTCAATAGAGAGGAAGTACGATATGTAGAAGAACGACACAGTTATTCCAAAAAATCTCTTCTTTTGCATTGAAAAGAGTAATTCTGAAACACGTCTCTGCAGTTTAATAGTGTAATCATTTACTTTTCGCGACAGAGATACTTACAGAAGATAATAAATATAAAAGTTATGTCTAAGTGTTCAAAAGTTTTTTTTAAGGTGATTTTTAAAAGTTTCTACGTTATTAAGCGTTTATCAATCAAGAATGAATATTTGTTACGTTGTTTAAAACATACACTGTAAAAAATAAATTACGTTTTTACAGTGTAATACAGTCAATTTTACTAATGAACTGTGAAATTGCTAATTTTACAGTAGTAAAATGTAAAATTGCTAGTTTCAGTTTATTACAGTGCAAATTGCTGTTTTAAACTGGAACCTCTGCTGCCAGTATTATTCCGTTGTTTTTACAGTATAATGCAGATAATTTTGTGGTAAAGTTGCTATTTTTGCAGTAATGAACTGTAAAATTCCTAGTTTTACAGTATTAAACTGTAAAATAGCTAGTTTTACAGTTCATTACTGTGCTTTTACAGTTTTAAACTGTAACCTCTGCTGCCAGTATTATACCATAAAAATAACAGCTTTTTTTTGCAGTGTACCTGCTGCATAGTGGTATCTTTCAATTCCTGAAAATCAGATCATGCGTCTAAAAGTAATTAAATGTCTTATATTTCTTGATTATAGATCACATTTAGTTTAAGATCTATGAAACTTACAGGTTTTTGTGATAGCGTAAATATTGTATAAATTTTCTCCGCCATGAATAGTCTGAAAGCTTGGAAGAGTATTTTATTTTCTCACGTTTTATTAATTGTATTTGTTAAAACTAAATACAATATGATTTAAAAATTGAAGCACAGTTAGGCTTAAGGTGTCATTTTTAAGCTTATTTAAAAGAAGAAGAAAAGATCGTTTCAAATAATGCCGTTTTTACCTAGTCAAACTAAAATCTCAGCTGTAATCACCTATCACTAAACTTGATCTTTTTCTTATGATTCTACGACAGTTTTTAATTGCTATCATCATGTAAACTTTAAGGGAGTAATCGGTGGTCAAGCTGTGGAACCCATTATTTGGTATGCCTGAGGTCGTGGGTTCAAGTCCCTCACTGATGCCTTTTGTATTATTTCTTCTCTCTCTCTCTCGTGTTTTTTTGTTTTTTTTTTTGTTATTGTTCTGGTTTTACATTTAAAAATTGTATTGTATATCGTCTCATAAAAACCCATCCTCCTTAAGAGGCAGTGACGCCTCTCCTTCTCGTAGGGGGCACGGCAAAAAACATCTTAACTTAAATAGCGTATCAGAAATAATTATTAAAGTAAAATGTTATTGTTAATATTTGTATAACGTGTCCAAAGCATATATATTTTCCCTTGAATCTTATTGTTTTCTTTAAAATTTAAGTTATGTTCTTATCTTACTGCATCGAAAGTTATGTAAAGTCCATATTAAAAGTGACTCTGCACTTGTTTTGTTGATTACAAGTATTTGAAGAAAATTGTATTCATCTTTAATGTTTTCGATAAAACTTTCGTGGCATTTTGTTTCTTTTGAGAAATATATGTTCGTTATAACTATGTACAAGTTCTAGTTATAAAAATTTTTATTATACAGCAGCATTTTACTAGCATTGCTGTTAAGACATGTTGAAAAGATACAACAAATTCGTTCTAATGTCCCCGCCAGTGGAAATGGAATAGTGTTTTCTCGAAAATTAAAAGTCTTACTCAATCAATTTTTAAGCGAAAACACAAATTAAAATGATGGATGTGAAATAAAATTAAGCTGTCGGATTAACTAATTAGGATGTCAAAAGATGTCAGTCATGTTGACTGATATCTTTTGTTTTCATGAATATTTTTAAGTTAACAAATATATTTGAGTGTCTCTATAGTACAAAATTTTAGTAAATACTACCCCCAAATACTGAAATTATCAATTATATTTCTTAAAGTTTTTTTAGTTTCCTACGTTTTAGCAAATCCAAGCCTACATACTGAATATCGATCGCAACTAAAAATAAGTTCCGTTAATCGAAATGGGTAATTAAACAAAAACAACCATTTTAAGAAGCTTTTGTTAGAAAAATTTGAGCGACACCTTTTGTCTTTGGAGGAGACATATCCGCCTCCTTAATTGCCCTCAACTAGCATCTCCGTTCCATTATCCCGGGCCCGGACGAGAAGAAATAAAACTAGAAAAAACCTATCTTGAAAAATTGAGCCATAGCCAGCTTAAATGGCCATCTTCATCTTAAGACGGCGTCGGACTATAATTACCAGCACCACATAGATGGAATTTGCGACCAATGCTATTTCGATGCACTTTTCGGGACTTTTTTTTTCTCTCCATCCTCCTCCTTTTCTGCCAAGAAACCTAAAGATTTCTTCGAGCCGTCAGACGTCAGCTTCGATTTTTTCCGCCCATTTTTTGGCTTTTAAAGGCCATAATTCAATCGCTCTCAGAAGGCATCGAAATGGGATCGAAATCTGATTTATTTTTCTTCTTTTAGTTTGTATTTTTATTAGTTTTTATTTATTTTTTTTTAGTTTAGGATGAAGCTCCTTGTTATGAAGTTCTGCAAGGATGTCTCATCTTCTGTACTGAGATGCTATTTTTAAACTGCGTATTGAAGGGTGTCAGGTATTGCTCCAGAGTGTTTTTTTTTTTATTATTTTTTTTTCTTCACCCTCGTCGGAGATAAATAGACATTCTCGTAAAATATACATTTTCAGCGTTGTGTAAATCTTTGCATTATGCGAGGAATGCGTTTATTTTCGAGGAAGTTTATACAAATGCCTCCTTTAGATAAGTAATACGAAATTATTTCTGATGTGTTGAATTTTGAAAATTGATGCGTTAACGGTATTGAGTTTTGAGATAAATATAAAGTTACCTTTTTACATTTTAACACATGTGACTTGAATACGAATTTATGCTGAAATAAACTTTGGTTTTACCCTGTATTTTCTTTTACTGTGTCAAACAACGAGATTTACAAAATCATGCAGTTTAAACAACATTTCACTTAATGTTTGAAACTGAGAAAATGCATGTGTGTGAGTGTTTTCTGTATTGCATAGTTCTGGGAATTTTTAAAGAATGCAGTGCACAGCGAAGCAAAAACAAGCAGGGCCAAAACCAGAAATCATTCTGACGGTAACTTATGAAAATGTTTTTATGCAAGAACTAACGATTAAATTAGGATATTTTTCAAATGAAATAATTCACTTTTCCAAGCATAAATTTACTTAATGATTTTTTCAACCCGATTTTCGGAAAACTGCTTTTTCCCCCAAAAGCTCTATTCCTTCTGTCCCAAATTAGTTGCTGCATTTAGGTCAAAAACTTTGCCCCAAACTAGTTTGTTAGATGTGAATATTTTTGCACTAAATATTAAAACTCATGATTTTATTATTTTTTTAATTTTTTTTTAAGGATTTCAATGTGAAATCTGTTTTATCTGAATGCTATCAGTTTTAACTTATACCAAGTATTACCTCCTTAGCTCTTTAAATCAGCAGTAAATAAGTTTCAAAAATCCTGAGATCATATACTCTTTCCATTTTGTAAAGACTCTTTCACCAATAATTGTATAAAACTCTTATCTGCTAGATAATGAATCTTGAATTCATTAGAAAACAAAATGATATTTCTGTTATACTGATGGTAGAGTCCTTACAAAATGAGGCTTGGGTTAAATCTGCAAACTCTATATTTTCAAAACTAATTTGGTACTTATTGAAGGAAGGAAAGAATAAAGGTTTGATAAGTGAATGTTGTTAATCTTTTGCATAGCAGCCGGAAATCTCTAAGAAATAGTGTTCAGACAAAATCATGAATTCATCAGTCTCAATAATTAGTATATAAAAAAGTAATAATAATTAAAAATAACGGATTCAATTGCGGCAAGTATTTCGTGACGGAGGGAGTAATGAAACTTTTAAGCAGAAAATGCACATTTCAAACACAAAAATTCGATTTCCAAACAAAATGTTTTAGATTTAAAGTTTCGAGGAACTAAAACAAAAATATATATTTGATTTTTATTTTTCATGAAATAAACATATAAAAGTATATAAGACTCTTTTCTGAACTATTTCCTAAAAAAAAAAAAAAAGCATTTTACAAATTCAATTGTAAATAACTATGTAATACAAAATAATTTTTTTCAAACTTTTTTTTGCGAATTCTTCACTAAAAGTAAATTTTTATCTTTGCCATTCAATAAAATATTCAATAGAAGTGACAGACAGTTTTAAATGCAAATTAACTGAAATAGAAGCAATAATGTCTAAATTTTTTAAAACACATTTGAAAATATGCAAATTTTTATTTTAGGTATAAATTCTTCCATGTGTTATGGTATAAATCTATCAATTAATCATTCTGTCTATCTATATAGCTATTCATCTGTCTGTACGTATCAAAAAGAGAGGGAAGGAACAAATATTTATAACTTTACTAACACTTTTCACAAAATGATCTTAGTTCTGCATTTTAATGCGAGCCTTAAGCACCTATTGTAATTCTGACGTATAACTGTTCACTAGAATTCAAACTTCATAAAGTATATAATCAATACATTTTTTATGGACTTAAAATATTCTATGCACTTCAAACGTTCAGCTCTAATAATAAAAATATAACTTAACGTTTGAACGACTTGCTCTTAAAATAAACTGTCATTTCCAAAAAAGCTAACCATCATTAAAAGTAAAAAGTCGTCCGTTTTTCTGATCTTAATTTTATTTTCACTTTATACGATCGACTGACTTTCTTCTGTTAATATCATTAACTTGAAAGTTGGAGTCGAAATGTCGGCTAGATTATTCTTCATTAACTCTTAATGCAACTGACTGAAAGCGGCAGCCTTCGTTTGATTTTTATTGGATAAAATAGAGTATAAAGGAGAAAATCCCCTTTGTTTAATGCTTCCCAAACGCCTTAATATAATGTGATATCGTTAAGTGATAGTGTGTTTTCTCTTAAAGTTATATTTCACTGAACGTCCAAATTGAATAAACTTTTAATCTCTATATTTTGGAGTTAACTTAAAGGAGAGCTGTTGAGCTGGAAAATAAATACGCTGGGAATTTAATTTCAGTCGTTATATTTCATAAGGCTTCTAACAATTGATAAACTACTACACTGTAAAAAATATATGTTGTTTTACAGTATATTACAGCTAATTTTACTGTAACAAACTGGATAAATTGCTAATTTTACGCTAATAAACTGTAAAATTGCTGCTTTGCAGTAATAAACTAAAATTGCTAATTTTCAGTTTATTACTGTGCATTTTACAGTTTTAAACTGAAACCTCTGCTGCCAGTATTATACTATAAAAACAAGTTTTTTTTTTTTGTTGTTGTTGCAGTATACGTAACTTTAGGACAAAATTGGATAAGCAAATATTTTTTAGTGATCATTTCGTAAATAGTCAAATAATACTACAGTAAATATTTTAGTGGAAAGTACCCCCTCCGTCCCCTATTAATGGTTACGTTTAGATCGAAAATGTTGTTTCAAATTAGTTGCTATAAATGCACTTGTATACTTTTGTACTTAGTATTGAAACTTAGGAGTTTATGTTTTTATTTATTTTATTCAAGAAATTTTAGGGTGCTATAGCAATCAATAGCATTTACTCACCAAGCATTCCCTTCTCCTCATGGTAAATCAGCACCAAATGAGTTTCAAAAGTCAATGTTTTGCATTTTCTTTAACCGCACGCCCCATAATTTAAGAACTCTTTCACCAATAACTGTTTAAAACTGCCTTCTACCTAATGAATCGTCAATTCGTGAGAAAACACATTGCTTATATGCTTGTTAAGCTCCTAATGTTGTTTCTAGTTATTTTTTTCACGGTGTAGTGTTTTGTGAATTACAGTGCAATCCGATAATAGCTTTATTTTAAGAACTTACAAGCTATAACAGACAATGAGATAAGTTCATATGAAAATGAAGCAAGTGTTTTAATCATATTTAATGTTATTTTGCCATTTCATGAGTGTTTTTTCCTAAAGCTACGTTGTAACTCAATTAGTAACTGTTGACCTAATGAGTTAATTGCAAACCTGGAGTCATACAGCTGATAGTAAAGTTGAAAAATGGCGTTTAAAACTGATAAATAGCTTATTCACGAAAGAAATTCATGGACGAATTCATGATCTCTGCCTAAATAGCAAATGAGAAATGCTAGAGTGAATACTGAATATCAAGAATTGAAGGCTGAATTGAAGGTTCTTCTAGGAATTTGGTGACATTACTTAAACTAGTTTTAGTAAATTTAGTCTTCAACCCCTTCTAAAAGATCGAAGATAATATAAGTCTATTTATAATTGCTTCGGTAAATTTAATAATAATTTATAATTTATGCTGACACTGAGGTCAGAATCAATTTTTTTAGATCGATAAAAGAGTTTTCTTGCTTGGTTCATTATGAATTTTGTAGGATCATCTGAAGCCAAAATTCATAAATTTAGCCAACGACCTCTAAATGAAACCAGAAACTAAAGCTGTTTATTCTAATGGAACAACCCATACTAAAGCTATGGTAGGCTTTCCACTAATCTAATAATTAGTAGTCACATTCAATTTCATTATAAAGCAGTCGCTTTTTACATTTTTCTTCCATTTTTTTTATGTATATTTACTTTGTGTGCCGTGTAAAGTAATGTGCAATCAATCCAATTTGCTGTAGACCTTTTCTTGTCTCAGAATAGTATACGTTTAACTTCAAGGCACGTCAATTCAGAACAGCTAGAATTATTATCATCTAATGTAAAGGTTACATTAATTGTAGAAACTGACATATTTTGCTGTCTTTATTAGAGTAATTAGAATAATGAAAGAGCTTGTTCTGTTGGGAATTTTTCAGTTAATGTTAAAAGTACCATCCGTAAATGCATGGTGGATTTATTTTGAATCAGTAGTAACATTCGTAATAAATCATACCTGGTTATTGGGCTGTTTCATTTCGGATTGTTTTTGTAATGTAAAAAGACGAAATGACTAATCTATGTAGCACGACGTTTGGATACATACACTTCACAATGCAAGCTTCTTAAATTGACCACTTGAGGTGCAGTACTTTAACAATCTTCTTTAACAAGTGGTCAAATTTTAAAGTGTGATGAAAAAGTGATTCTTTTTTTTTGGTAAGTATCTTACAAATGCGGTCAACTTAGCCAGATGATGTACTTTACAGGTTTTACTGTATTAGGGAAAGTAAACAATCGCTCTATGTATCCATCAATTTCGTTGCAATAAAGAAGCTTTTTATCAAAAGTGTCACCATTGGGGGGGGGGGGGGGAGAGGTTCAGATTTTCTCGTTTTGTTGTCTTAGCATAATTTGTAGTTTATATTTAATGCCCAATTAGAGTAAGTGAAATTTGAAAAGTCTCCAATCAGTTTGAAATAATCAAGTTTTGATCATCTGTCTACTGAAGAAAATAAATACTCCTTGCTGAAGGAAAAACTAAAGGGGTAAATTTTTTTGTTGCCAGAAAAGCCTCAGAAAATGTATAAAACAATTAAAATATATGTCTTTGTTAACAGATAGCTAGTGATGAAGTCAAAATTATTGATCATTTACGGAAAGAAAACGCAATCAATCATCTCGAATAATAAGAATTTAGGCAAGGAACATGACACCAGAATTTGTCTTAAAAGGAATCTTAAGTATTTTTAAAATTGAAAAAAAAAATCTTAAGTCTTCGCGTGCCACTTAATACTCCAACGTGCCAAACAGTGACAAGCATACCGCGAGTTAGCCACCTCTGTCGTAAAGCGTTGCTTTATTTATGGAGTTCCATCAGAATCCTGTATATGCTGATTAGATACAGCAGGTACGGAGAACATTGGGAATCTTATACTGAATGGTTTCTTTGACCATCTGCAATGATTGGTTTCCCATCATTGTGCATTGCAAAAGCAAGGTTCAATGCATCAGGACGCTACTGTGCACCACCGGTTAGCAGCACGAAATATTTATTCTGGGAACCTGTGACAAAGTACCGCTAGAAAGTACCGCATCTGTATTCCTTCCGGTTCTTGACTTGCCGGAGTTCACCCGGAAGTACCAGGTTATTGGCCTTGCGTTCCACGTTTTCCACATTAACGCGAAGAAAGTAAGTTCCCTTTAAAGAGGGGAAAAATGCCCTTTCTTCAAGGAACATAAAAAAAAGAAATCGCACCGACAATACGGTGCAAAAACTGGAGGGAGGGAAAATCTTAAGAGATTGAAGACATAACGGTTGTTCCAGTTAGGCCTTTATTGTTATTTTTTTAAACCTAAAAAACCATCTGTCCTTCCATCTTCAAGACGTAAAAAAATAAGTTGAACGGCTTTCTTGGGTTCAAGGCCAAACAGGGGTATTCCTCTACTATCCAATAGGCGTCCTAGTTTAAGAGCAGACGACTTGGCCTCGTCTTATTCCCCCACCCCTCTTACGTTTTTTTCGTTCATTCTCTCCTGGGATGAACGAACGGTGGAAATAACCATCGCTTTGATATTTTATTTTTTACGCGTATATGTATTTTTTCTTCTACCGGTAGCAAAAGATTTTGAGGGTAAATCCCCCTTTAGGAGCGTTTTTTATAACTTTTCCGTTCAGTAAAGTATTATTTTTTTTATTTATTTATTAACCACTACAGTTGTGATTCCAAGTTTTTGCCTTTTCTTAAGAAACACACCTAGGATTTTTTTTCCCTTCCCCAATTTGAGGTTGACGTCCTTTTAAATTTTTCTGAAATAGTTCTCAAGTGTTTTCTTCATCACATTACCAGAATGCGTGTTTAGTTCATTCATGCTTATATAATTGTGGAAAATAAAAACCAAAGTGTAGTTGTTCATTGTTCATAATAATGCCCTCTCTAGCTTAAAATAATTAATTATTCAAATTAATTTCCA
Source organism: Uloborus plumipes (assembly GCA_038373865.1). Lineage (NCBI taxonomy): Eukaryota > Metazoa > Arthropoda > Arachnida > Araneae > Uloboridae > Uloborus > Uloborus plumipes. The sequence goes on along the minus strand of JAXGGA010000844.1, from coordinate 76,144 downwards.
TGCTAATTAAAAATATATTAATTGCACATAAGTCGACTAGATGGTTTAACTGTAATGCTTTAGTGGAGTTTTTATTAGCGGAGTTAAAAAGTAGTGCGTTAAGTGTAGTAGCGAGCCTCATAAAATTTTCCAGAATTTAAGAGATCCGCTGCTATGATGTAACCTTCATTAGCGTGGTATTTAAAATAATTATCATGCTAACTGAAAATGTATTATTTGTTCATAATTCGGGACGGATGACCTAGTGGTTTGACTTTGGTCTCGTATTTCGTTGGTTGCCGGTTTTGAACCTGCGATCGAAGTGGTCAGGGGGGGGGGGGGACTACTCTCAGAAAATTGATCATTGAAAATCATTTGGTGAGTCTTCAATTTTCGATAATCTTTATTTTCAAATTTGCATCAGACAAATTTTCGCACTGAAAATAATCTTTTCACACACATACTCAAATGTTTCAACATATCTATTAGTCCAGCATTCTATGCACAAAAAAAGAGTTAAAATCGCAAATCACGATGTAGTTCTGAATTTTTAACATGTTGTTTGGTTCCCTTAGGGTAGTGTAAATCTAAGTTTGCACCTTTCTAAAACCTGTGCTCACTGCGAAACTGGCGAAAAACTGCAAACTTTTCGGACATTTTTGAGTTTGTAATTATAACTCCTAAACTATGTAACTTTTGATTAAATACGTGTAATACTCATTTTAAAGAACACTAAATTTGCAACAATTTAAGTTCAAGTGGAGTTCTGTAGGACGAATAGTTTAGGAGATATCGTACTTCGAAAAATGGAGTTTTTTTTTTTTTTTTTTTTTTTTTTTTTTTTTTTTTTTGCGAAAAGTGAAAAAATTATGCTTCGATCATATTTTGGACCAAATATCGACATAAATTCCTATTCTACAAGACAAAAAATGGAGATGTAACTACAACACATTTAATCAGCTTTCATTCAAGCCCAAACAGTAGTCTGTAGGTTCAATATTTCATTTACAATCGCGAAAAATAAATATTTAAAATTTTGAGAAATGAGCAAAATCGTTTCCTAATAAGAATAGGAGGGCAGTAGACAGTAAAAAAATGCGTAGAAGGGTATTAAAAGGGTAAAAAAGTGAAAAAAATATGCTTTGATCATATTTTGAACCAAATATCGACACAAATTCTTTTCTACAAGACAAACGATAGACATTTAATTACAGTCCATCTAATTAGCTTTCATTTAAGCCTAAGAAGAAGTCTGTAGGTTTAATATTTCATTTACAATTGTAAAAAAACAAATTTTTAGGAAAAAGAAATTTTTTTTCGAGAAATGAAAAAAATTGTTTTCCAATAAAAATAAGAGAGCACTGGACAACAGAAAAATGCATAGAGTTGTATAAAAAATTTAACACTGCATTACAATATTAGTTTCATAATTAAAAATATTTTCATAATTAACAGGTTGATTTAGCTCAATGTTTTTCTTTTTTTTCTTTTGTGGGTCTTTATTAGCTGTGGTCTTTTCGCGAAGCTGCAAAAAAAGAAGGTGATCTTTGTTCTGTCTGAAGATGTTTGTGTATTTTCTTCATCTTCGAGAACTGGAATGGCAAGGATGTTGTAACAACTCTTTCCGAATTTAAACGAACATCTTGAGATAAAACAAAGACAACTTTCCTTTTCTGCAGCTTCGCAATAAGACCACAGTTAATAAAGACCCACAAAAGAAAAAAAAAACGAAAAACATTGAGCTAAATTAATATGGAGGGCTTTTTTTTTAATTATGAAAATAATATTTTAATACAGTGTTACCCTTTTTATACAACTTTATGCATTTTTCTGTTGTCTAGTCCTCTCCTATTCTTATTAAAAAATAGTTTTTCTCATTTTTCAAAAAAAATTTCAATACCGAGTAATTGATTTTTCACAATTGTAAATGAAATATCGAACCTACAATCTTCTCTTTAGGCTTAAATGAAAGCTGATTAGATGTACTGTAATTAAATCTCTATCTTTTGTCTTGTAGAATAAGAATTTATGTCGATATTTGGTTAAAAATATGATAGAAGCATATTTTTTTCATTTTTCGCAAAAAATGGCAAATTGTTGAAGTACGATAGCTCCTAAACTATTCGTCCTACAGAACGCCACTTCAGCTCAAATTGTTCAAAATTTAGTGTTCTTCAAAATGCGTATGCATACGTTTCATCAAAAGTTGCATAGTTCAGGAGTGATAGGGCAAAATCTGAAAAAAGTCAGGGTAAGACCACAGCCAATAAGAACAATCATAAACATAGCAAAAAAATAAGTGAAAACGACCTGTAAAGTTTTTTTTAATTTTTAAAAGAACATTTTAATACAGTGTTACCCTTTTAATACCCTTCTACGCATTTTTTTACTGTCTACTGCCCTCCTATTCTTATTAGGAAACGATTTTGCTCATTTCTCAAAATTTTAAATATTTCTTTTTCGCGATTGTAAATGAAATATTGAACCTACAGACTACTGTTTGGGCTTGAATGAAAGCTGATTAAATGTGCTGTAATTACATCTCCATTTTTTGTCTTGTAGAATAGGAATTTATGTCGATATTTGGTCCAAAATATGATAGAAGCATAATTTTTTCACTTTTCGCAAAAAAACTCCATTTTTCGAAGTACGATATCTCCTAAATTATTCGTCCGACAGAACTCCACTTAAACTTAAATTGTTGCAAATTTAGTATTCTTTAAAATGGGTATTACACGTATTTAATCAAAAGTTGCATAGTTTAGGAGTTGTGAAGGAAAAACTGAAAAATGTCCGAAAATTTCGCAGTTTTTCGCGAGTTTCGCAGCGAGCACATGTTTTAGAAAAGTGCAAACTTAGATTTACACTACCCTAAAGGACCCAAACAACATATTAAAAATTCAGAACTACATCGCGATTTGCGATTTTAATGTCTAATTTGACTGGACTATATATCATTCAACGTATTTATAGTTCGTGATATTGTTATCTTTGAGTTGAAATCTCTTTTATGTAATAAATATTTTGCATAAAATTTAAGATCCAGTGTATACCCTCATTAGCAGAGGTTACTTCTTCTTATTAATAGAACGACGCGCTTCTTCCGTTTATTAGTGTGATTTTTCACTCTAGCAAAAATTATTCAATGACTAATTTAATAGTCAATTATTAATTAAAAGTCACTATATAGCTTCATTTTAACAATTATGAGTTTTGAAAATCTCATAGAACTTCGATGTCTCTAGCTGTGCTTGATTTAGTCGTACATTTTTCTCATTAATTTTGAATTTATTAATTGCTGGTATTAGCAGCTAATTTTGTTGTTCACACCTTTAGTCAGTGCTTTTTGAAAGGTTTGTTTACAAGCTCGTAGTTAATTAAAATCATTAATTATGCTTTTAGAAACTAGTATCAAACAATTTAATGGTTTTACTTTGCTGTTATGTAAAAGAGTCTTACAATTGCACAATAGTGTTTATGCAATATCGTTGATTGTAAGATACATAACATTAAAAGAATAAATTGGGTTTTGTTAATGTCACCTCGTGATAAGGCAATCTTTTCCCCTAATGAATTATTAAAAGTGGAGAAGAAAAAAAAAAGAAATAAAATTACAATAATGCTAATATTTGAGGAAAATAGCTTATCGTTAACGTACGGATATCAGTTTTATGTAGTTTTTGAAGAAGTAGTTATTCTTGTAGCTCATTTCCATTTTATTCACGAACGGTTTATACTTCTTGATAATAGCATTCCCTTTTTATTTATACTTGCAACGAAACTTAGGAATACAGATACTAGATGGCACTGCTGAGCAGGTTATAACTAGCGACCTAAATATGGAATACGGGAAGTGAGGGGGGGGGAGGAGCAGTGCCTTCTTTTTTTTCGCTATCTCTCTCAATCTCTCTTTTTTTATGCTACGGAGAAACGTAAACAGTTCTGGGTTCAAAATACCTATTGATGCATGAAGTAAAACAAAAAGCTTAGGTTATATACATTATGTAGGATTATATAATAAATAGATTTGGAATTATATTGTATTTAAAAAGTGCATAAACATGCACTAGAATAAACTATGGGTCTGTAATATCAAATAATCTCTAAAAAATGAATTTATAATTATAATTGCTCAAAAGCTCATAAGTTAACAGATTTTTTTATAATGTGTTTAAAACTCAATTTTTATCTTTTGTCACATAAAGTAATTTAAGTATCGTGTCATTATTTCAGAAGACCCAGCTAGAGCAAGATTGTCGAGTGTAGTAATTTCAGTAACGTATCATTAATGAGCTTAAATATTACTTACTAAAAAAATCTGATTTGTTTGTTGTAACAATTTAAATAGAATAGAAAAACTTCAATACCTTCCCACCACACGCCTGGTCTAACCGGGATTTTCTGCTAAGTGTCATCGGCAATTAACATATGAAGCTGAATTCCTGATTTATACAAGACCATGAAAACCTTTTTGGTTCGAATTCTCCCCTCTTTTTTGTTCCCTTTAAATTACTATAATGTCATTCACGATAAGTTGAAAAAATTGTACATTAGGAATACCAAAAGCGAATAGATTTAGCACATAGAGGGATTGAAGTCAAAATAATGTTTTATAAAACGTGTAGATGGCGCAACTAGTAACTTAATGCTCTTTTTAATGCGATCTGCTAATTTTGAAACTTGTGTTATTTACCGAAACAAGAGAGTATTTAAGAGGTAAATTTAAAACTAGCCATTGCTGATAAAGATTTTATTATTTGAAAATTACGTTTGGAAAGAAGTTATGATATTTGGTTTGGGGCCCCTCCCGAAATGAATGCCTATATATGGTCCGGTATTACACTGCTCAAAACAATTAACGGATATTGATATTTTGGGTTGATTTTGCACCTAAAGACCATTTTGGTTGGCTGATACATTATCGACTACCCGTAGTAAGCTATAAGAGATAAAAATTACATTAGTTTGGTAGGAAAAAAATGCTTTTTATTCAGCTTTTGAGTACAAAAGGGAAAAAGGAAAAACTCATTTTCTAAAAATGAGAAAAACAAATAAAAAAAAAAGGTTTTCCTTTGAAGAAAACCACTTTTAGTAGGGGGTATAGTTTCCCCGGACAGCTAGCAGTGTTAAACACCCCTGAGGCATGGACTTAATGAAGGTATTAATGAGAGGCTGCGGTATTCTGCCCCACTCCTCCTGAAGAGCTCTTTCGAGTGCCTGGAGAGTTTCTGGAGGGGATAGGCGTTCAGCCACTCGTCTTCCTACTATGTCCCAAGCATGCTCTATTGGGTTCATATCCGGAGAACACGCTGGCCATTCCATACGTACGATTCCTTCTTCAAAAAGAAAATCATTCACCAAGTTAGCACGATGTGGCCTGCAATTGTCGTCAATTAAAATGAAGTCATCTCCAATTGCTGCAGCGTAAGGGACAACGATAGGTCTGAGGATCTCATCTCTATATCGATGACAAGTCAGAGTTAGATTTTAGAAGATATGGAGGTCGGTTCGACAGTCAATGGAAATGCCGGCGTATACCGTCATGACACTTTCGCGCACAAATTCTGGATTATTTCTTGTGCTTCGTTCCCTCCTAATGAAAATCCGCCTATTACCAGGATGACGGTGAAAATGGGACTCATCAGAGAACAGGATATTGCACCACTCATTTCTTCCCCAACTAACGTGCACTGTTGCCCACTCTCTACAGGCACGACGGTGACTTGCACTTAATCTGACACACACCATTGGTCGACGGGCATACATGCCAAAGGCGTGGAGTCGATTTCGGACAGTTTGTGTCGAAACACGGGTACCAGGAGCAGAGCAAAGTTGTCGTTGCAGTTGAGTAGCACTCATATTCGATGAATCCGAACCGATAAAGCTAACTAGCGGTCTTCATTGGGCATTGTAGCCGGTCTACGTCCTTGTCCAGATCTATGGTCAGCACTTTCAGTCTCTGGAAAACTGCTTCAGACCCTGGAGACTACACTTTGAGAAACTCCAATGGCTTCCGCTACCTCGGCTTGTGTTTGGCCTCCCTCTAGTCTGCCAACAACTCTAGAAGCTTCTGAATTGGTCATATGTCTTCGTTGAGACATGGCACACATCGGAACAATGCTCTTACAGAACGCCGACCATTCTTTTCTGCCTTATCTTACAGTAAAGTGAGAGTTAAATTTCATTCGCTACCGCTAAAGAGTCGTTTTTGACGTCAAACTCAAAATTTGCATACTATGAATTTTGGAAATGAGCAAAACTTACATTTGTAACTCTCTTATTCCCTTTTATGCAAAAAAAAAAATTGTAAAAAGAGTTTGAACCCATTTTTTATAGAAAACTTACAACATCCTTTAATTGTTTTGAGCAGTGTAAATTGATCTGGAACTACTTGTATAACACATGGCATATGTCTCAAGCTTCTCAATTTGTTTGATATGAGTTTTCTAACTTATTTTTTTCTAAATCTAGACCCAAAGTCTGTTGAAACCTCGCGAAGACTTAATACTAATTTAGAAAACAGACCTGGGCTCATTTCAGTTTGAGAGAATGTAACAAAAAGTAATTTCTACTTATATACATGCAACATTTGTTATTTCATCATTGATAACTGCTTCTGTTAATAACAATTTCCCAATAATAAAAACTCTTATTTTAAAAGAGCATTACTTTTATTTTAAAAACAAGTGAATTTTATTTAGAATGTGTTGTGCTTTTATTCCGTAGTGATTTTAAAGTTTACATTTGGTTTTGTTGTGTGAAATAGAATTTTGTAAACATTAAATTTTCAGTAAAAATTTCTGAAACATGTTTCGGGCTCTCAAATGGTTTTAACGCATAAATTTGATTTAAAATTCTGTAGTTTCGCTTGCTGAAAACCAGTTTTCTTGAAGACTTGGGGAGAATTTTATGGACGCTTAAATCATGTTAAATTTTAAAACTGAATTAAGAAATAATAAATGCTTTAATGTGTGATTGGATGAGCGACCTTTTAAACGATACCGATGAAGTGCCCTGGGAAGGAAGATGAAAGCATCCTAATTTTTGTTATAAAGAAAAGCTTTTCAGATTTGACTTGAGTTAAAATAATCACATTGTTCAAGCAAGCATTAGTAAATTCTGTATCATTTTAAAATCATTTTTCTTCTCGTAAAACGATGTTATTTTGGGAAAATATTCGTAGAAATCAGCTTAAGAGTAACTCATCATACTTCATATTTACAAGAAAATATCCTAATTTCTTATAGATAAACGAACTCCTCTCTAAAAATATCTACCTTAAGAAGACAATACCTCTCTTCACTTCACTTTTTATTAAACATCCCACAAGATAAATAGATTGTCAACATCATCTTTAAACGAAAAGTAAAAGACCTTCATTCTAAACTCCCTTTTCTTCATTTATGATCAAATTCTCGCTGGCCCTTCTTCTTAGCTTCTCAGTCCGTATTTAAAACCTTATTGATGTATCTTTCCGCGAACTGATTTACAACGAAGTATTGTTGCTTAACAATTCATGAACATTGATGACAGTCATTTGTTATTGATGCCCGAAGTGACTTTAATGACTGATTTAGATGAGGACTGATCTTCGCTCCACCCAAATGTTTATTACAGTGTTTGACGACAGATTAAAGTAACGCCCTATAATTTAGACTTGTGAGCCGTCGATGTTTGTGGATATACAGCGAGAAGGATGTGATGTTATTTTCTCATGTAATAATTGAAGCTATTTTGTATTGTTCCTTGCTTTAAGAGCGTGGGTTTATTGAGTACTGGCTTATTACCCGGCTTTGTGTGTGCCCGGTATTGCATTATGTTTAACTTATTTCATGCTGAAATGAAATTGGCCAGCCTTAAATTGATAAATTATTGTTACTCGTAATCTTTGTTGGAAAATATACTCATATTTAAATGTGTTGAATTTTATCAATTTGTATGCTTAAAGACTTATCTCTATTACTCTTATCTATTCATAATTGAAAGACAATGGCCATTTTGAGACAAAAAATTTGAATTTTGAGCTTTTTGGATTATTTTTAAAGTTTAAAACCCCACCTATGTGAATTCTAGTGCATCAAAGAACCTCTGCGCCATTAGATGAAAATCCGACGAAAGCTGTGGATTTGCGTAAAGAACAAACATACAAACAAACATATCAATAAGAATATACATACATCCAGTTTATATATATATATAGATTGTTTTGTGTATGAACTTCTATAGTATGAAATATAAATCTTGTTAAAATCTTTGTTTAAGGAATTTTAATTGAAAAACCCATAGATATGAAACGATATTCTAACAATTCGCAAAAACAGTTTTCGACCGACCTATTTACTTTCGGTCCATAATTCCTTAATCTTCCCTTAATATAAATTTTATGCAAAAGTAATACTTACACTTCTAAAATTCAAGGCTATACCATTGTACATGGAACAATCATCAAAAAATTAGTTATCTTGATCAGTGATAAAAGTGCGTGATTGTTATGTTAAATGAAAGATACTGCTAAAAAAATTTAATTCTTAAAAAACTATATATTTAAAAGCAGAAGCAATGAAAAGGAAAAGACGCATTGGAAATTAAAAACAGATTCTAAATGATTTGGTTTATTGAAATTACATTACAAAAAGTCTTCAGTAAGATACAATTTAATGAATAACCAATCATACTTACCGTACCTAAGTGTTTAAAGTTACAAAAATGTGATCAAATCCCACTGTCCGACATTGCCTTGCCTAAGGTTCATTAGCCACATAAAGCAATGGATCATGTTGACTGCCAACCAATCACAAAGGCATTGACTCTAATACCGAACCATTTGAGAATAAAACCACGCATTCTTAGTTTCTGAAAAAAAGAAAAAAAAAGAAGAAAGATAAAAAAGATTGTTAAAAAATAGTTGATTAAAAGTAAACATTTTCAATTGCCTAAGTGTTTAAAGTTGCAAAAAAGTGATCAAATCCCACTGCCCGACATTGCCTTGCCTAAGGTTTATTAGCCACATAAAGTAATGGATCATGTTGACTGCCAACCATTCACAAAGGCATTGACTCTAATGCCGCGCCATTTGAGAATAAAACCATGCAGTGGTGTATCCAGGGGGGGTGCCAAGGGACCAATGCACCCCCCAAGATTTTGTAAGACTATAAAAAATGGTGGCACCGAATTTTGAAAAAACATGTAACTTTCATGTAAATATGCTTCAGGTTTTTTCAATGAAAAATACTTTATGGACAGTGAAATATTGTCGTATTATTTTCTGTTTTCGACAATAAGAAGCAAAACTAATTGTTATTCTGTAATTGTGGCAATGTAAGAGGAAAATGAGCGATGTACCCGCGCCTTATTGTTCTTGCATGATATTAATTTTTGCGAAAAAAAAAAAAAAAAATCTTTGAGCAACGTTCAATAGAAAAAATTAAATCGAAATACTGCGTTTTTTAAAGTTTCACCATATTTCTTGATTTTTTTCCTTTCTCATCACAGTGTCGATGTTCGATGTGCACCCCCCAAAATCAATTCCTGGATACGCCACTGAAACCATGCATTCTTAATTTGTGAAAAAAAGAAAAAAAAGTAGAAAGATCAAAAGATTGTTAAATAGTTGATTAAAAGTAAACATTTTCAAGTGCCTAAGTATTTAAAGTCGCAAAAAAGTGATCAAATCCCACTGCCCGACATCGCCTTGCCTAAGGTTCATTAGCCACATAAAGCAATGGATCATGTTGACTGCCAACGAATCACAAAGGCCAATCAATCTCTAATGCCAAGCCATTTGAGAATAAAACCATGAAAATTTGATTTCTGAAAGAATAAGAAAAAAAATAAAAGAGATTAAAAAAATGATTTAAAAAATAAAAGTTGCGCAAAAGTAAACATTTTCAAACATTTCAAATGCATTGGGGAACATCCTTCAACGGAAGTTTCTCTTCCCGTAAGTTACTTTTCCACAATTGTATAGCATAGACAGTGAAGTGACATTTACAGACACGGTTCATGCTTCGGGTCGCAGTGCTGCGATTTCGTTGTGTGTAGGGAAAAGCACAAATAGCGGCTCATTAATACACTTATTATTAATTGTCCCTAAATGTATTTCTTCCATTTTTCAATTAGTCCGAATAAATAATGTTTTTTTTTTGAGCTTCTATGCTTTTCTTTTTCAAATCTTCTCGCATTTTAATGTTTTATAGCTTTTTTTAAATTATATCTCAGTAATATTTACGTCACATTTTTTAAGCTCCAAAATTAGTTTTTGGGAATTTCATTTTAACCAGAGTTTCACTTTTATTCAATTTTTTTTTTGAATTTATTGCATATAGTATATAATTATTATTATTATATTTATTGCATTCTAAAATGTAACACTTCATTAATCGGCACATGCTAATAACAAACTTCAGAGTTATTAACAGCGTTTCTGATTACGTTGTCGATTGAATTTATTACATAAAATTTCTTGCTAGAGCCTTTATTCCTTACTGCAAGTTATTCTGACAGTCATTTCAAATAAATGTGTGTTTATTTTGGAAATTCTCCGTAGAAGAGATATTGTTATGCAAAAGCAGTTTTTATTTCAGTCATGAGTAAAACAACAATCGAAGAACAGTGCGACAGTTCTATTTTGAGGCATACGATCACCTGGGTTCAAGCACATGTTCAGAATGGTTTATTGTTTATATTTCTTCGGCGATATTTTTCGAAAAGGCTTCATAGAAAACGTTTGATGTTGTTTTCCTGTGATTATATTGTATATATACCTTAGCACACAAAAGTTTAGCGAAGATTGGTCTTTGCGATATTAAAATATTGCGTAAAATCACCTGTTGGTTGTTAGTGTAAAAATCACACTATATTAAAAAGTATCCAAAAGTTGCACGAAAGAGACTTCTTTAAGTACTAAAAGTATAGATAAGATAATACAAATAACAGGAGCAGCAGCAAAAAAAAGAAAAAAAACAGCATCATACAAAGCAAAATTTATCGAAGTAGTCCTTCCTTTAACGATTTCTCTTGAGACTTCTTATTGACTTTTAATGCCCGACCTTCTCGAGTATGACAGAAAAACAATTAAGCCAACACATCATAAAAAAGCAAGATTCCTTTAAAATTATTTGCAACTAATGTGACCAAATAATAACTGTAAGACAAATAAAAAAAACAATCAATATCTTTGATGTATAATAAGTTTTAGTAAAAGCCAAAATGGAATTTAAACCACTTTTGCACAAACACTAATTGGACGAAGTGTTTGTAGCGTCCACTTGAATTCGAAGTTAGTGAACCGGGCTAAATGCAGACAACTTGTGCAAATGATGCTCTAAATAGGACTCCAGCTGAATTCAGTTCCAATATGAGATGAGATGTGTTGTGAGTTTTGGTCCTGTACTGCGACACTAACGCCTTGAAGGTCATAACCTCTAAAGTTAAACAGTAAAGTTTGCGGCTTTTACAAAAAAAAATATTCATTAATATATTTTTTGAAGATTCAAACGTCTCCATAACATGAAAAAATGTAATTTATACTAATTTGTATTTGATTATTTATAAAATAAACTTGACTTTGAGAGAACCTTGATGCTTCTTCAAGGTTTAAGGCCCTCCGCTGTAAGATTGTGACCTTCCAGATTTGCCTAGTCGGAGGGAAACCAACTTTGAGTTTTACTCCTGTATCTCAGTCCGACTCCACGACTCCGACTCTTGAAAATTAAGCCTCCTATTCCCGACTCCGACTCCTTTACCCAAAATCAGTCCAACTCTGACTCCTCAATCCTGTTTTTATTGCTCTCAAGATGAAGACTCCTCTTGCTGTTACTGAAATAAAACCTTGTCTTTATGTTTTCTTAGACCAATTAGAGCCTTTACTGCCTAAAGTGCAAAAGTGGGTCTGCTAAGTGCAAAAGTGGTATCTGAAATCGAGCTCAAACTGAGATAAAACTCTTTAAAGTTTTGCGTCACCTTGTATTTGATTCAGATGAAACTTTTTCAGATTTTTTAAAAATTATTTCCCGCTCTCAAATGACCATATAATTTTGTATTTTGATAAAATACGTCGCAAAAAGTCACCTGCTGGCGATAACTCAATTTTGTTAAAAAGTGCAGATGCGACTTTTGTGCTTAGCACTTCAGTATAGTAATTCATTGCAGTCAAATAACTTGAAAAGACCTCAACCTTATTGTTGATCCATGTAACCTCTGCTCTTTTTGCTTTGTTCCAGTTTTGTAAGTCTTAGTAATTGAATTCATTATTATTATTATTATTCAGCAAGCTTTTATTTATTGCGTATGTATCCGCAGGAGAAATAGACACACTGACAATTTTTACATTTTGTTTCATTAGTTTAGATTACATCATTTAGTAAAAATTAAATACACTGCCAAAAATGCATTGTTGTTTTTACAGTATAATACTGACAGCCGAGGTTCCAATTTAAAACTGAAATGCACAGTAATAAACTGTAAAGCTAGCAATTTTACAGTTTCTTACTGTAAAGTTAGAAATTAAAATTTAACTGCATTATACTGTGAAAACAACAGTATAATACTGGCAGCATAGGTTCCAGTTTAAAATTGTAAAATGCACGGTAATAAATTATAAAGTTAGCAATTTTACCGTTTATTACTGTAAAATTAGCAATTTTACGGCTTATTACTGTAAAATTAGCAATTAAAATTAGCTGTATTATTCTGTGAAAACAACATTCGTTTTTAGTATAGTAATAGTTTTAGTGTAGTAAAAGAAATATTTAATTTATTATTCGTAATCAAATAGTTAGACTCCGCTGAATATTCCCAAGTAGTACAAATAGCCTTTAAACGTTTTATAAACGTTTTTAAGCGGTTGTTACGACGTTATTATCCATTTTACAACCTTTAAAAAACGAAGTGTGTTACTTGGGTTGAGAGACTAATTTTTTTACTAATCATTCATTTTAATTCAAAAAGTTTTATCACTCTTATTTAAAAAGAAAAATATTTCCTTCAGTGCTCAAATTTTTTTATTTATTTATTTTTGTTTTGTTTTGTTTTGTTTTGTTTTAATGTATGCGTAATATAAAAGCCACAATATTTTTTTTTTACTCTAGGCGTAACTTCCTTTTACCTTTTTCTGTACGTTTTTCATAATTTTTCCAGCCGACAAACCTGCCAGGTTTAGCAGGTTGCTAATCAAAACCTCCCAGTCGGAAACAGCAAACGTTTCGCTGGTTCCTGAAAGGTGGAAATGAAAGCGAATAATAAACAAAAAGACATATTTTTGCATGAAAATCAGACATCGTCTCAAGGAAACGTTCGCGACAACAGCCACATATGTTTGCGCAATCAAAATGCAAATAATTTTTACGTCCAAAGTAAATCGAATTCGTACGATGTCGTAAATAATGCATTCATTTACTTGGGAATGGGCTTTCTCTGGACTTTGAACTTGTTGATGTATTTGTCTTCGAAGAACGCATAGACACGGGCATCAAAAATGAGATATCTGCCGGTTGGATATAAATAAATGAATAAGTAAATTTTGCGTTTTTTTGAAAATAAGGCATTTGGCAATCCGATGGGAGCTGACGTCATCGATGTTGGGTGTCTTGTTTGGATTGTGTTCCTCCTTGGGATAAATGAAGTTATTTAGGAAGTGAAGGGAGTGATGAAAAATTCGTGTTCTAACCGCGAAATACGGTAAAATCCACTGTGTTTAAATATGCATAAAATATTTTAGCCGTGTGAGTGCTTTTCATGCATTATTAAGGCTCTCTTTTATTTGCAGATGCAATTTTATCTAAGCAATTTTCATAGCTGATAGCCAGGCAAAATAGCTATACAATCGGAATCGCCTTGATGTATTAAATTTATACTGGAAAATTAGTCAACAAAAAGCATTGCATTGCGTAAAATTATTGTTTTTTCCTCCCCTTCTGCGAAGCCATATGCGCTTTATATAATTATTTATTTAAATCATCCGAAAAATAAGATATAACTATTCAACACTATTACATCACCTTCGTAAGCTTTGTGCAATTATGTTATCATTTTAATCTGCATAAATATATTATCTTGAACTCATAAAGAGTTGCCCTTGCTAATTTCATAATGTGGACACATAGAAAACGTAACAACCTTTAGTTATTTTAATAAAAAATGAATTAAGATTCTTATAATTTCTTCGCATACATTTATCAGGTTGTCCTTCAATTTGAAGTTCTCATAGTTTTTCAAATTCTTTTAACTACTATAACAAAACTGCTTCATTTCTGGAAGTGTACCAGACTTTGTTATTCGTTAACCTCTTCCAAATTTATAGCAAAAAAACTTTAAAACACTGCACAGTGTACCTCGACGGCATTTCATTAAAAGTTCATTTTACTCCTCTGACTTTGAAGAAGTCAAGTAATGCAGAGGTGCCATTAGCCTTTTTAGGGGGGGGGGGTTAAAGTCCTAATCTCTTTTTAAGGGGCGCTAGCTCTTGAGAGAGTACTACTTTTCACCATTTTAGCGGCCACACTGTCGAAGTTCGGGAGATAATAACCCTTGAATAATGTGCATAAAATGTAACGTCTAGTTCGTATTCGTACTTAATGCGCTTTCTCATGCCGTAGTTTAAGCCCATAAATGTGACCTTGCTAAAGTCATGAAGCAACCGGTATATGAGACAAAATTTTAATGGCATGGTGAAAAGTTTTAATGACTGAGACAAGCTTTAATGAGCGAGTGAAAAAGCACTTCTCTTCGAGAGAATTCCTATGATCGAGAGGAAAATTCTAAGGGGGAATAAAGCAAAAAAACCTCTTGTTTACTGATGAACAAACTAAGGCACACGTTCTGCATCTATTTGACCTGCTGGCAAAAAGAAAGGAAAATGCTTAGGGAAAAAAGATTTTTCATTCCCTTAGAAAATAAATCTTATTTCAATGTAAGTATAAAAATAATAAATAATTAGTTTATACGTAATTACTTAACTTTAAAGAAAATGCAAATAATTGAAGTGCTCTTTTATGAATTTTTATTTTAGTTAGGGCCCTGCTCCACATCAGCGTAAAACGCGACCGAAATCGAAGACAGAAACCGAAAATCCGGGTACTTTCCATAGGAACGGCTCTGTAATCCATTTTACGTTTCTGCTTTATTTTTCTGCTTTACGTCAATGTGGAGCAGGGCCCTTATTGTTCTGAGCTGAACTTATTTCCAGAAAAAAAATCACGTTCTCCTAACCCTGTTTAAACTAGTTAACTTTTTAGCCTACTTTCCCGTTAAAAATAAAAGAAAGACGAAAAAAGTATTAAAAGTAGCTTAATGCATCTAAAAAAATATCGCCAAGTCCAAAAAATATCGCCAAGTTAAAAAAATATCGCCAAGTCCAAAAAATATCGCCAAGTAAAAAAAATAAAAAGGTAAAATGAATATCGAAAAATTAAAAATTTGAAAGTAGGGTATTGAGATGGGGAATTTGTGTGTCGGTCGGTCGGTCGGTCTGTCTGCCCCCCCCTAATAACTTTTGAATGAACATTCCGATTTGGACAAACTTTTTTTTGTTGGAAAGATCTCGGCGAGTACAGCTCATTCCCA
The DNA here is from genome assembly GCA_038373865.1 of Uloborus plumipes. Lineage (NCBI taxonomy): Eukaryota > Metazoa > Arthropoda > Arachnida > Araneae > Uloboridae > Uloborus > Uloborus plumipes. Next base: position 60,604 of record JAXGGA010000844.1, on the reverse strand, counting down.
TATTTGATTTTTTGATTTGAACAATTTTTGGCTCCACTTTGAGCCGTTCAAAAAACCGGTCTCGCGATACTAACTTTTTAATGAACAGTCCTATTTGAACAAACTTTTTTTTGTTGGAAAGAACTTTTCAAGGGTACTTCATTCCCGTATTTACATTTCCGATTTGAACAATTTTTCGTTCAACATTGAACCGCTCAATCAAGCTGTCACCCCTAATAACTTTTGAATGAACAGTCCGATTTAAACAAACTTTTTTTTGTTTGAAGCATCTCGGCAAGGATACTTTATTACCGTATTTAAATTTTCAATTTGAACACTTTTGGTTCAACATTGAACCGTTTAAGTAACCTTTCTCCACCTAATAACTTTTGAGTGAACCGTCCGAATGGAATAAATTTTTTTTTGTTCGAAAGATCTCAGCGAGTGCAGCTCATTCCCATATTTGATTTTTTGATTTGAACAATTTTTGGTTCCACTTTGAGCCGTTCAAAAAACCGGTCTCGCGATACTAACTTTTTAATGAACAGTCCTATTTGAACAAACTTTTTTTTGTTGGAAAGAACTTTTCAAGGGTACTTCATTCCCGTATTTACATTTCCGATTTGAACAATTTTTCGTTCAACATTGAACCGCTCAATCAAGCTATCACCCCTAATAACTTTTGAGTGAACAGTCCGATTTAAATAAACGTTTTTTTGTTTGAAGGATCTCAGCAAGGATACTTCATTACCGTATTTAAATTTTCAATTTGAACACTTTTTCGTTCAACATTGAACCGTTCAAGCAACCTTTCCCCACCTAATAACTTTTGAGTGAACCGTCCGAATGGAATAAACTTTTTTTTGTTTGAAAGATCTCGGAGAGGCTTTCCCATACATTCCCATATTTCGCTTTTTGATTTGAACCATTTTTCGTTCAATATTGAACCGTTCAGAAAAAAAAATTAACATTAGCGTCTACGGGGAATTTAAGTTGAATGTTGATCCTGAACTTAAAGTCGGATTTCCTTCAAACTAACTTTGTAAGAAAATGGTTTTGATAAATAATGTTTGTAACGTACTTTTCTGAGTAATCTTCTGTGAGGACTCTGATTCCGACTCCGACTCCGCAAACATGGCGGAAATGCAGGCTCAGAAAAAAAAATTACTGACTGTGCAGACGATTTTTTGTTTATTTATTCATTTATTTTATTTTATTTATTATTATTATTATTTTTTTTTTTTTTGGCAGACGATGTTTTTTTTGTAACAAAAATTTTTCATTCACGAGAACATTTTATTCTTTATTTATATTTAACAACTGGCAACAGATTAAAAGTGAAATTCGAGACATTTTATTAACGGACGAGGTTTTTTTTTCTTTTTTTTTTCTTTCTTTGATAAAATGTGTTTTGATGCTCTTTGTACTTTTATTTATTTATTTATTTATTTATTTTACTATTATTATTATTATTATTATTTTTTTTTTTTTTGAAAACGATGGAGGATTTTTTCTACGGAGGAACTGTAACAGTTACACTTTTTAAAAGGTGCGACAAAACTTTATTTATTGGTTAATTACTTTTTACGTGTCTATTTCATCTGATGAAAGGGGTATATTTTGCTTTTCGAAATCAGCTCTAAGTGCTAAAAAGGTATGTTTGACATAATTTTAAGTCTCAGATAATCAAACGAATAATGATCAGATGCGAGAATGCCGATGTCAATGTACGGGAAAGTAGGCTCGTTTAGTTCTTGACAGAACTTCTTGTTTCTTTCTCTTTTTGACATAAGAATATTTTTTCCTTCGTATAAAAAACACATTTGCTGGATTTCGCTTGAAACGTTAGCAACCTTCGCATTACACACAAGGAGTGATTTCAAAAGCGAGCTTTTCATTTGTGAAACTCAATCACATGACTTTAAATTTATAAGTGACTACTAAAGAACAAAGGCTAATTCCTTTGGGTAAATTTTGAGCAAACGGAACAGAACCAGTTTTTAGATTCTCCAACCCGCAGTAGCACCAGATAAGCAATTTTTTTACTTATTATGGGGGAGGGGGCATGAAATTACTGCTGCCGATTCCTTTCACTGCTTTACAAGCTCACTATCAGTAAGATTTTTTAAGAATTTATTCACGAACAATATAACTTTTAACACTTTTATTTTGAAGCATTTGGGGCTGAGTAAACAGGGAGTGATGATTTTTTTACATTACTTGTACTTTATTTAGTCAGAATTGTCCTTGGATTACCTCCATCTCGGACCCATACTTAGCATCGTAATGCCGCGTTGAATAGTACTCTTTCATAACGTAAATATTGAGTTTCCATTATTACTCGACCCTGTTTCGTCTATCGGCGAAACTATTGCTCAAAAAATCGCAAAATTTTGTATACAGTATAATAAAGGGTTGGGAGCAGGTCCGTCATTTCAAATTTTTCAGGGGGAGGCAAATATATATTTATTTGCCAATATATTGATTTTTCAATACATTGAAAGCCGGAGGGGGGGGGGGGTCAGTTGACCCTTCCTAACACCCTAAATGACGGTCATGGTTTTGAACGAATAAAAAAAAAGTTCAAAATTTCGACGCCAGGGGTCGTTTTTAATGGAATACATAATTTTCTGATCATCAAACCTCGATCCATGAGACTTTTAGCTTTGGAAGCATTTGAAACATCTCATAAAACACAATAATCCTAGAATTTTACCTGACCTTAAGTACAGCATACCTCGTCATGTTCGTAGTATTTCAAGAGCATACTGCTGTCAACGGTAGAACTTCATGACTCTAGGGGAAGCTTGACGAAAATAATAGCTGTCATGTTAAACATGTTTTGGGTAAAATTTGTTTTTGACCCATCGTATAAGTATAATAAATGTGTAACCAACAAGAACGCGCCTTCTGGTGGTAAAATTTTGAACTTTTTTTTATTCCCTCTCCCGCCAGACACTTTAAACGTGGACTGCAAAAAATAAGCCGGGTTTTTACTGAAAGCAGAGGCTTCGGTTGAAAACTGAAATGCACAGTAATTAACTGTAAAATTAGCTATTTTACAGTTTATTGCTGTGAAATTACTATAAAATTACCTGTGTTATACTGTAAAAACAATATTTATTTTTTACAATGTAATGTAGTTTAATTATGGAGACGCTATGTATATTAATTACAAAATAAGCAAACTTGTTTATTTTCTTCATTCACAAAATAAGTACAAATCAGTCCACTTTTCTTGGAGTATTTTTCTGATATTCTATAAACGATTCGGATAATTGGAGTTCGGATTATTAGAGTTCTACTGTACCAGTCATTATTTAGCAAATTATTTTCAAACCGTTAAAATGAATCTTTAGTTCATACAAAATTATCTCCTATGTCCAATATCTTGCAAGAACCTTCAAAATTTAACTCCTTTAATCTGAATTTCATTTGCTTAATGTTATTCAGAATATATAGATATGTACTTAACAAGCATGCCAATTAGGTAATATGGGTATATTAGTAGTAGAGTGATGAAATGACATGGCTTAGCCGTTGAACATATCATGGCTGTCCGTTGAACATATATTTTACTTTTTTGTACCAACTACTGAAAGATATAATACGCTGTCATATACTGGTATCAAGAATTTATGACAGCTTTCAACGTCTGTCACTGACATTTTTTGTCACAAAATTGTTGAGCGTCCATCATTTGAATAAGATACATCATATACAAAATTTAAAATCGTTTAAAAACTGGCATTTTGTTTTATTTTTATTTTTTAACCTTGATTGATAAACAACTCAAATAGCTCCCATTCAGTTTCAAGGAAAGGAAGTGAATTTATGGAGTTTCAAAACCAAAGCTACACCTTGTGGCAATAAATAACTTTTGATAAAAGACGTATGGATGATGATATGCCACGCGTTGAAGCCTCGTCAGTTTCGCATCAACATTTCTGAACAAACAAAACATAAATCAATCGCAGATTTTGATGGATATGTTTCGAATTTAGAGCCTTATGTGGAAAAATCATATGGAACTCGGAAAGTAAGAAGTTTATTTTGCAAAAGGAATGTAATAATGAATTGTATTTCTCGCATTAACTTTAGTTGCAGTACTCTGTTCTGCTTCTAATGCTGTTCCATGTCTTTTATAGTCATCAACCATTTTCATGGGCAAAGAGCTTGGATTATCTAATGCAGGAGTGTTTAAGAAAAAGATGTTTCAAATTGGGCCTCAACGCCGCATAGGGCCTCCGAGGCCTTGACTCCGTTTATTCAGGGCGTGATACTAATTCAGTGCACTGTAAAAAATAATGTTGTTAATACAGATAATTTTATAGTAATAAACTGTAAAAAATGCTAATTGTACAGTAATAAACTGTAAAATTACTAATTTAACAGTTTATTACAGTGCATTTTATAGTTTTAAACTGAGCCTCTGCTGCTAGTATTATACTGTTGTTTTTACAGTATGACACAGCTCAATTTTACAGCAATCAACTGTGAAATTGTTAACTTTACAGTAAGAAATTAAAATTGCTAGTTTTACAGTTTAGTACTGAGCATGTAACAGTTTTAAATTGGAACTTCGGCTGCCAGTATTATACTGTAAAAACAACAGCTCATTTTTTGCAGTGTAGACGCCAGTCGATTGAATCAGTGGGGAATAGACTCAACAACTTTAATGAATCAAATTCTTCCAAAAAAAGCACAGAACAATATCCAGTTTTATTGAATTAGCCGTTTTATTGGATCAAAACTGTTTCGAACAAACGTGATTCAAATAAGCGGCTGCCATTGTACTTCATTCATTTCTTTATAAGTGACATAATGAGGCGAATGTTTAAACAGTTTATTCTTCGTATTTCTTGTAACTAGTTACAAATAATTAAAAGCTTTGTTAGTTACTTCTGAAAAGTATTATTATTTAGTTTTTATAATTAGTTAGTTCTGAAGGAAGAAAATATATAGTCAAAAAGTGTGTAAGAATCTTATTTTGTGAAGGGGTTTTACTATGTAAATTTGCTGTTTTTATATCAGTCTGCACTGATTCAATTCAGTTAATATTATCTCAAAAAATGAATAAGTGTTAGCTTTCTGTATTTCCAGAGCTGGACATTCTAAATTTTTGACGTGCTAGTAATGACGCACATAAATATGTATACATAATACAAATAATAATAATAATTTTTTTCCTATTTATTCAAGTAATCAAAAAGTACAATTTTTAAGAAAGGAATTACGCCCTGCATATGAGTGAACCGTTTGGTTCAATAATTTACCACAAGAGTATCAATAACAGGCAGGGTGGTTCAGTATTAGGAGGAGAGGCTAGAGTTTTCTTAAGTCATTCTGGTTATAGTACTTACATCAATGTTCATTAACATAATAGTGTTAGCAATATGTTACAAAGTTGAGGTTTCGATGGAGGGGGGGGGGGGGGAGAGTTCTGCAGTTCATTGTTCAAGTACTTTGTGGGAAAGTGCCAAATTGCACCATACAGTTTGAATACTATTGATGTGTCCAACTCTATTAAAAGTGTCCACTTCCCCACCCTCTATTATTAGTGCTATTTTTATTATGAAGAAAATAGCATAAACTAGTTATCAAGAAATAAATACAATTTATCTTGTATTTGAATATAAAATTATTATTCGATTGGTAATCAAAAGTCAAAGTTCTTTGAAGAAAGGGGGACTCCACTCGACGAAAAATATAACTAATGCTACTTTATGTTAACTGGCAAAAGTGTAAAACATTTAGAAAAATTTACTCCTTATTGAGGCCGTATCGTACTTTATCGTTTTTTTTTCCAGAAGTCATCAGCTTCAACATACATGAGGACTGCGTACTATGCGCTCTGCCTCCCTGACAAACACAGGACAGATTTACGTCACAGAAAGGATGAAACAACATCCATGGGCAAGGCGGGATTCGAACCCACGACTACTTGCTTCAAGAAGAGTACTCTACCTCTAGACCCACGTGCCACCCTACTTTATCGTTTCATGACGTTTTGTGGGTTGAAAAAAAATAATTATACTTCTTCTTCTTTCAAATTCGCGGGATCTAGCAGAGCTATATTAAGTCCTACAAATTAGCCACCCTCAAAAAGTCAACCACAAGACCCGGTCTATCTCTTAGATCTTTGATAGATAGACCCAAGCAGGTCAGAATGTGATCTGGGGAATCGCTGTTGTACGTTTTTTGCACAGGGTGAAGTAATTATCTCCACATGAATATTTAAGGAATGTGATGTGTCCACTGCGGAGTCTTATGATGGCTGTTTGGTATTGCCTGTTGATGTCAATTGACAGACAGCCTCCAGGATGATCTCTCTTGTACCAACTGTGGCTCGGTAGTTTGAACCAGTTGTTCATGGTCCTCAGTTTGGCAATTGAGACGATCTCAATAGATATTAGTGATGCTGCCCCTGCTTCGACAAGGCTTCCTGCAATTTCATTACCAGGGCTATCTACATGGGAAGAAATTCATTGTAGATGAATTTTATGTGAATGGGAAAGGGTCTAGAGTTTTTTGAGGATGCTTGTAAAGGTTACTTTACTTGTACAACTTTTTACTAACTATCTACTAACTATACTTTCTGTCCTGTGACAGCAAGAATTGAGTTCATGTGGAGTGGAAATCAGGGTCACCGAATGCGAGTGGAACGATAGCCCCGGGTGCCAAGATCTGAGTGGGAATCGCGTGGTGATTATTAATCGCGTAACTATTTTGCTTTTTTAATATTATTATTTTTCAACTACAGTTATTGATTATTTTAACACAAACTTAAATATTTACAATAAATTCATCCCTTGTCTTTTACGTTATGAAAACCGAGCACCACGCTGCTCATTTTCCTCAGACTCACCTACAGTCTCTACCTCCACTTTTCTCTTAACCCATTAATGCCTAACGTCTTTTTAAAAGGACGGTCCAAAAAAGGGTCTAAAATTCCCCAAAATGAACATTTCAACCAAATAATAGTGTTCAATGAGTGCCTTGGTATTCTTTCAATTCGTTATCAACAGATTGCAGCATATAACCATTGTAAAGTTTGTTCTGTAACAGTTTTAATATGATCTTTATCAAGAATTACATCGTTCACAATCTCAAGAAAATAAGCTAAGTTTTCAAAGTCATTCCCAGCTTCCCAGTTTATGTTAATTGCTTATTTTATTTCTTCTTATAAAATGTCTTTTTAAATATTATATCGTAGACAGAAAAATTTTTTAGTAAAAAGAGTATGTACCCTCTGGGTTCTATCGTAAGGTCCTTAATAAAACAATTACCGTAAAGTCGGGTTACTTGGACCCACAAGGAGGTTACTTGAGCCCACAGTAAAATGATAAAATCTGGGTTTGGTACTAGCATTATAGACTGCAGCGTGCTTCTACCTAGAGGAGAAACGAGGAACTACGTGCAAGTCTTCAACTAATAAGTACCAAACCTAGATTTTATCATTTTACTGTAATGGGCTCAAGTAACCCCTTAGGGTCCAAGTAACCCGACTTTACGGTATTTTTTACATATTATTTTTTTAATTATTTTTCCTGTCCATTAAACACCGTTTGTAATCAGTATACAAAATATCTTTGGGAGAAAAATGTCAGGCATTAATGGGTTAACAAAGAAGCAAATTTGCTTTGAGAGTCCAACTAAAACCCAAATAGCAAAGTTTCAAAATTTGAAAATCAAGACTTAGCAGAAGTGCTGAATTTTTATATTATTTCAGATATTCATCGTAATAACAGGGGCAAATATTGATAGATGGAAATTAATTTATTGCTATACTTTGGAACAGTTTCGATTTGTTAGATTGAGGGAATAAACATTTGTTTTCAAGAATATAAACATTTAACATTTTATATGAGTAAAATTCCCGGCTTTAGCGCAGCTATCCGCTCTTGTTTATTCAAAAGGGTTACTCTTTATGTAATATACTACGTGTAAAATACTGTAATAGCAGAATGAAAAAAAGACTCTAATTGACAATTGAATAATTTACGAAAATGATCATTTTTCTTTGGTGGGGGAGAGGGGGAGTGCAACGTCAGTAATTTTCACCTCGGGCACCATAGTGTTTTAAGACGGATCTGGCGTTAGTTGATACTTTTTAAAATATTGTAAAAAAAGGTATCACAAAGATTAATGTCACAACGGCGATAATAACTAAGACTAAATTCTGAAGAAGACGTTAAAAAAAATTCAATTTTTTTGAAAAAAAAAAAAATAAATAAATAATACATTTTACCTATGTTCAAAGAAAATAACATAGTTTGACTTACAAAGTGGCCATAGGTAATTTCTGTTGGATAAAATGTTACAGTTCCTCTTTTGACAGTGTCATAGCGAAGATTAATTGTTTTTCAAAGAGTTGCTGCGATTAACTCTTAAGTAAGAAAAGTGTGTGTAAGTAACTCTTAACTATTTATCAAAAAGAATAGGAAATTCTAAGCCTTGATTCAACATTTTTCTCTTCTAAAGGAAAATCGAAGAAACTTTTCGTCGACTTTCTAAATTTATCTATTAAACCTTTCAGTGGCGTATATAGGATTTTATTTCGGAGGGGGCCCATATAATCAAGCTTAGCCCCCTCCTCCCACCTTTCTCTCTTTTTTTTTTTTTGCTATTACTGTAAGACAGGTAGACATTTTCAAATTGAATTAAAAAATTGTAATTTTTAGAAAAGGTAGAAAATTATGAAATTTTAGATCCCCTTCAAAATTTTTTTCAAAATTGAAATTATTTATGCTACCTTTGATGACGTTGAAGGATCAAGACTCCTCTGGGAAACTTATTGAAACTTAAATTCTAAACACGCAATTTCAGGCTATCTTTAGTGACGTTAAAGGAATTGAGAAGACTCGGGGCATCTCTTCTGAAATATTTTGACACTGAAGCATGATAGAGTAAAAGAAAAGAAGATTATTATTATTTTTTTTTTTTGAACTGAAGTCTCATTTAAGTTATCTTTGGAAAGTAAAAGTTCTAAGACCCTCCCCGAAAGATTTTCGATATATAGATGCGCAATTTCGCGTCTCTTTGGAGACGTTAAGATACAAAAAGTGGTTAGGGATCTCCCTCCGAAAATTTTCAAAATTGAAACCTTAAGCCATCTTTGGTAGTAACGTTAGCAAGTACTCTCTCCCAAAATGTTTCGAAATTAATGCTTTAAAAACATTTTTATTTAGGTTATCTTTAGTACAGTCAAGAGAAGAGGTAGGATTCGGGCGCAGTGCCCGAAATTTTGCGGCAGTGAAGCTTCAAGAATGCTATTTTAAGCTTTATTTTTTGAAACTGATGGTTCAAAATTTTACTTTTAGCAAAGGTGCCCATTACCCCTAAGAGCAAAAACTTATCATCCAAGAATTCCACGAAGATCCCTCTAAAAACGAGAGCCACACGTGAAAGAAAAAGAAAACAAAAACCTTTAAAAACGCCCCTTAAAAATAATTCAATAGCGCCGCTTACGCCATGATTCTTGATAGGAACAACTGCTTTTAGGCTTTGTCTGACTACATTTAGGATAATAAAAGGGTTTAGGGACTCTTCCGGAAATTTTTGGGCATAGTGACTGTAATTCGGGAGCTCTCTCTTTTCAAAAAACACATTTTAGAGCTAAAGACTCTAGAAAAGTAAGGAGGATATCAACTACCGTTAACTGTTTGAATTTTAAATCTCTAAAATGCCATTTGAGGCAATGTTTGATCAAGGTATTGAAGAAGCGGGAAAAGAACTCTCTTCCGAAAATTTTTGGATATTGAAGTCTTGAAACTGCGATTAAACTACACGTTGTAAAAGCGAAAATTTAAGATCTCTTTGGACTATTTAAGGGGGGTCATAAGCCTTCTTTGAATTCATGCTTGGCGGATATACGGGCCTCGACTTCCTACCTGAAACCCGCCACTGAGAAGCACTCTTATTCTTTAATTTCACCACTGGTAAAGAAATTGAAAATTACGTGCCCCTTCTAGCTCGGCCGGCTTGAACTTCTACCTCTTTTCAATTTTTTTTTTGTTTTGTTTTGTTTAGCTGAAAGCTTGGAAATTATTTGTGAAAAAACTAAAACCGAAAATGATTGCACTTTATTTTAAATTTCTTGCCGCGGAGGAATGATTGCACTTTATTTTAAATTTATTGAGTGTATCATTACTTTAAAGACTCTTATTTCCTGGCTGACTAGAAAAACAGGGGGAATGAGAAGAAAGAGAGAAACGTAATTTGCTGACTAATAATCAACACCTGTTGAATATTTTTCATTTAAAGATTTCTATTCAAAATGATTAGGATTTTTTCTGTGCGTTTTCTAATTGAAATATCTTTATTTTCCCAAGACACGTTCTTTTTTCTCTCGAGTAAATCGCGAGGGCTCCCTGACCCTCTTGGGTTGCACTAGAGTCGCTATATATACTGCCTGGTGTCATCTAACGAATTATTATTAGTAATAATTAATTATTTAGTTAAGTATTTCAAGCTAAAAGTATGTAAATAATTTCAGAGTAAACTTAAACCAAATAATAATAACTACCTATTAAAAAAAAAACGAATTTTTTTCGGGGGGGGGGTATAGGAGGGAAAGACCCTCTGGTGCACTCCCTTATATACACCTTTGAAAACAATGTTAATAGAGAGTGGGCTTTTTTCTTAAGGTTTTTTTTTTTTTTTTTTTTTTGAGCAAACACGAACCAAACACCTACTTTTGAAAAAATCTTTCTCGATTTCGGGGGGGGCCCGGGCCCCCTCGGCCCCCCCCCCCTTAAATACGCCCTTGAAACCTTTAGCTTAAAAATGTCAATTATATATTTTAACTTTTAATTTTTATTTCAGCTAAGCATGAGTAAATTTTATGCCTTAGCTTTTAGCAGTTGAAATACTGCAAAAGCATGATCCTGTCATACATCGAACGAAACTAATTGCGCTTCTTAATATTTATGAGCTCATAGGTTTTCAAAAGCGCTTATTATTTCTTTTTTCATTAATCGATTAATCAAAATCAAACCATTTAAGAATGCTTTTCGTTCTCAATTGTTTGACAGTGATTAATTCCTCGGCATTTTCTAATAACGCAATTTCAAGTTTTTTTAATTCCTACCACTGCGTATTGTTTGGAAACTACAATGGAAAGATGAATGTTCGAAAAGTAGTAATGGGCGTAAAAAATTAGTGCCTAGTTTTACATGAAATTGTTACACGTTTAGTATAGGAATTCATTCTGCCAATTATTTTTAACTGTCTATGATATTAGTTAATCGTTTTTCTATTCATAGAGGCTGAAAAGGGGTGGTAGACTGTTGTAGTTTTAAGGGAGACCGGAGGGTACACCGTTGCCTGAAATAATTGATTTTTTATTTAAAACAAAAAAGCAGATAAAATGTAAATTGGTTTCAAAAGACCTTTTTTTTTTTCAATTTTAACACTGGTTGTGTGATTACAACTGCTTTTCCTCCGGTCGACTGATTAGTGATGATACTTCTAAATTCTTTAACCTTGAAATTTTACGTGTAAATTATTCTCATGTCAGAGCTATCCGATTTGGAACAGCATTGTACGCTTGCTTAAATTATAGTTTCCTTTCCTTGCGGTAGTATTTAATTGTACTCCATAATAAATAACTATAATTCGTTTGAGAGCACTGTTGCAGATAGAGAAGGGGTGTACCTCCTCGCGAAATACTTGGTTTTTCATAGTAAAAATTATGTAAATTTAATGTGAATTGTTTTCTAACCATTTTTTCATTTGGGAAGTCTCCCCAAGCATTTTTTCAACTACAGCATTATTGTATACGGGTAAAAATCTATTGATATTGTTGGAAAGGAAATTAGTTTTTATTCCAGCTTTGACTACCTAAAACGAACCTGATCTCAGAAAATAAATAATTTCTTTGTTGATTCGTGTTTCTTTTTTTTTTTTTTTCTTTTTATGAAATTAGTATTTATCCGCCGGGAATTTATTTATTATTTTTATAAAGTATCTAATGGTATTGTGTATGCGTTTTCATTTTTTTTATACATCTTTATTATTTACTAGTAGATGTGCCCGGAGCCGCGCGGGCTAAAATGCAACATGCGAAATCCAATCCCCAGCAGTATTATATACTCAAGAAAGAAACATTTCTTAACTATTTGAATTGAGAGAAGCCTCAGAAAACCACGCGAAGCAAAGAAAACATCAAACGCAAAATTATCTATCGAGGGGAGTTGATGTGAAGCACTAAATAATGATTTTAATGGAGGAAAGCCTTTAAAAAATTAGAGATTTTATGTGGAAATTTCAGCTAAAATTGGAATAAAAATAGAACTACCTGTCAGATTTTTTTTCTAATTGGTCTCTTGATGTGCCCAGTAAGGACACAAACACACTGTGAAATTTTTAGCGAAATCCGACGGGTAGTTTTTGGGTCTATAAAGGACATACATACATATTAATTGGTACAAAGATACATGCATTCATTTATATATATGTAGATATCCAGAGATTGCACTGGTTGACCTTTTATACAGTAAATGTTTCATGTTGCTTGATACCCCCCCCCTACACACACAGAAACTATTAGGGGCTTAGTTTTACTAATACTGGTAGTAGCGACAGTTAAAATTGTGTCCTTTTTTGTTTCGTGTTAATATTTTATTAGTATTTTTTGCTACCAATTATTGTACTTCACCTCCCAAAGAATATCACATCGTAAAATTTCAATCCATATTTTGACTCTTAAAATTAAGGTATCTGCCGTAATCTTCCAATGAAGAAATTAATTTTACAGCGAACTTTTCCTCTACAGGTTAACCATAAAGGAGAAAACAATTTTACAGAGAACTCTTCCTGCGCAGAAGAAAATAAGTTTATAGCGAACTTTTACTGCACAAGCTAACCATTAAGGAGAAAATAATTTTGCTACGACTTTTCTTTTACAGATTAATGATTAAGTTAATAACATTCTTTAAGAAGTGAAATACAACACATTTTTTTTCAACAATCGTTTAAACGACTCTTGTTTAATGAGGTCAAAAAAATTAAATATTCTTTAGTAATTAATAAGCGTATATATGTTTGTGTCTATTTAAAATTTTAGTAAAATAGTTGGAAATAATTTACGAGAATCAATAATAATGTATTTCAAATTCCAGGTACTGTCTCCTCTAAAGCACATGCATACCGTAAAACCATAACAATTTTCATTGCAATTTGCTGCTGATTACATTGTTCTTCTCCTACTACAGTGTGAAGAAGAACTATAATCTTCAGTTAGCTATCGATTTATTCTAACTAATGTTAATTTAAATAATTTGCGTAGAAGAAATAAATCAAAAAGAAAAATCAACGCTACTAAAACACAAATTATATAACTTTTTTGAGGTTGTAAGGGATTTTTTTTTTTAATTTTTAAATTTTATATTAATTTCTGCAATTATTTATTTATTTGTTTTTACTGACGGGGAAAATAATTACTTTCCTGTAAGCTATGTAGCAGGTTCTATAAAAATAGATTGGGACTGCTATTCAGCATTAAAAAGCTATATAATTTTCCATATTGAAAGCCTAAATACTAGTGTATATTGATTTGTCGTTTAATGCTATGGGTTTCTTAATATATATGGTAGTAAATTCTACAACTGATATGGTAGTAAATTCTACCTTCTCTGTGCTCTTGCGTTTGGTTTAATAGGTTGAAAATAAAGTGTCCCTGTGGGACGTATAACTTGAAGTGGGATTCGCACCCCTAGGATATGATAATAAGAAGTGCTATATTAATCAATAAAATATGTGACCTTGCTGGGATTCAAAGTGCCTTCGACGCAAACAGGGACACCTCAAAGGGAAGGCAAAGTATGAATGTCCACATACGTCATTGCCTTAGGAACGTACTGGGGGAAGGGGGGCAAGGGCGGATTCAGGGGGTGGTCAAAGGGTCAGCTGACTCCCCTGTGATGAAAAACACATTTTATCAGTTACACAACCACTATCAATCTTGCTCTCATTGAAACAAAAATTTGAATTATAATTTTATTTGTGAATTTTATTAATAAGAATTTCTTAAACTCCAATATTGATTACGTATAGACAATTTATGCATTGCAAATTTATATTTTTCCTAATGGCAAATTTTTACAAAAAAAAATAAAATAAATAATAATAGTAATAATAATAAATAAATAAATGGTAAATTTAATAGAACATTAGAAAAATATTACTTGCTGTGCAATATCGTATGATATTTTAAAGAAGATTAAAATTTTACATGCTTCGTTTTTCTTCCACTAACTTATAAGGTATAACACTAGCGCACTAAAACTTGACACCCTCCCCTTACAAAAATTTCTGGATCCGCCTCTGAGGGGGGATGTATGGATGTAATCATTTATCATATATATGAATATCATCATTGCATATATGAATGCAATCATTTTTATCATAGTCATCATTTTATACTAGTTGAATACTATAAAATTAAATATTAGTTGGCATAATGATTAGAAATCTTTAAATTTTGGATACAGAAAAAGGGCTCTGGGCGTGCTATATTGACATTATTCAAGGGAGCGGGAAGCCTTCCGTCTTTGGGCTGCTTTGAATTCTTGAATTCCCAGATACTTGAAAATTCTCCATTTTTATACTATCCTCAATTTTGGGATTGCTTATTAATGTAAGTTTCCTGTTCCTAGCCTTTCTTTATTATTAGACCTAATTAAATATTTTTTTCGTCCTAATTACGACTCGAGGGTGGCTCGACTCGTTTGTCACGCCATCTCACGCAAATGAAACAATGGCACGATTTCGATTCCCTCATCACGCCTGCAATTGAAATTCCTGGCATATTGTAGTCATCAGCGCGAGATTGATGCATTCTCACGGACTGCTGATGATGGATTCCCGTCGATTGTTGCTTCATAGCCCATCCACTGGGACCAGGAGCTATCACGCACAGGAGAATGATTTTTAGTGTCTTGGAATGAAAAATGAATGATCCGCACGCCGCGTGATTCCTCAGAGAAGCGAGGATTCGGAAGAGCATCTCCAAAGGCGGGGAAATTAAAATTTGATGACTGGATGGAATCCATTTGCGGTTCTCTTGCGCGACCGCGGGCGAACAAACACATTGTGGGAAGGGGTGGTGTGCCCGGGCCAGATATACATGTATACATTCGCGCGGGATCTTTCTCTGTTTGTTGGGGGGGGGGTTGCCGACGAACACATGGGGGTTATATCCTTATGGGCTGCAAAATCACTCCGACATACTCCTAGCTCCGGATGTTTTACAAAACCGACAGAACTACGAATTCAATGAATTCGCGCCTCTCCGCCACGGAGGGAAAAGAAATTTACAAAAGCGAAAAAAATGCGCGCACGGGTCGACAACAACCTACAAAAATATCACACAGGAGGGGTGGGGGAAGTTCAAAGGGAGCGAGGCCCTATCCCCTCTGCTTTTTTCTTCCCCCTATATGAAGAGGGGTATACCTCTCTCTCTCTCTCTCTTTTGCGCTCTGTCATTATTATTAGTTTTTTCAGACCTAGGTTGGATACAGCTAAGCTTTGCTGTCTCTTCAGTTAGTGTACTTCTTAAGAGGGACGAAATAATGGTCCCCCTTAGAAAAAAAAAGAGGGGAGTGGAGTAGTACGCGTGCTGGCACAAACCAAAACCCACGTGCGGCGATCAATAGCTGGCGAGCCACGCGAGCTTTCTTCTCCCATTGGACTCTCAGCGGTCGCGGGGGCGGGGCGTAGGCAAATTCCAATTGGGCGGTGGAGGAGGATAAATTTGCATATGCATTGGCGGGGGCGGGCGTTGCATATTCGTAGGTGGGTCCTCTTTTCACTGGCACCCCTATGTTCTATTTTTTGGAGAAGGGGGACCTTATGTTGATGACCTTGGTGGACACTTGAGTCAGGAGATGGCTTCTGCCATCCCAATTCCTTACCTAAGAGAGACAGAAGAGGGAAAAAAAAAAGATTCGTTGACGGACCGCGGGCTGTAGATCGGTATTTTGGGACTCTTTGGCATTCTGTAGGGCATTTATTACTATGATTATTATTGTTTATCGTCGAGGTCCTTTCTAGCAACTTTTTTTCCCCTTCTCTCCTCTCCAAAAGTTCTTAAAAATACATTGAGGCTCTTTATGGGTCTTTTAAATGCGACTTTTAAAAGGCCATATTTAATAGCTGTGTCAGGAACGCTTATCACCTACAATGCTCTGACGGCTTGGTATTTTGATTTAGTGCAGGTAGTTACAAAGAGGTCGTAGAGGAGGGGGAGGGGGACTTACTGGAGCATTTTTTAAGGACCCGCGTCACGACATGACATATCAGGCTATCAAGCACGTTTTGACAGAACCCTAAGGTGGGCTTTCATATTTTGAGCCCCATTCTCTTACTACTATTTCTCTGCTCATATTTTAGTTTGAGCATTTACTTAGAGAAAGATGGGGTCCTCAGATGTGCATATGTTATGTGGAATTTTAACAAGGCGGTATTCATTCCTTTTTTAACATTTATGCTACATTGAGGGCTTAAGATTTTTTTTTTTTTTTTGGTAAGGAATTATTATTTTTTTATATAAATGAGGTAACATATTAGGCCCTGCTTTTAATTAATTTTGTAAAAATTTATTTTACTGCCACGGACAATACAGGGTCCTTAATACATTCATACTGTCACAAAACTAAACATCTTTTTTTGATGCTACAGCACCATCTTATTTTTTTTAAATTTATTTTTATTGTAACATTGAGTGTATATTTGAAAGCATACTTTGGCATAAACAGGACCTGATTCTAACAGTATATGGGCCCGGGGAAGATATTTTTCTGGGCTCCCTTTTATACTTTATTTTGACTGAAATGAGAGTACATCTCTAAATTAAATTTTGAACATATTTTCAAAGATTTGGCCAGAATTTTTTAAATTAATTATTGTGTATCATTGAGTGTATATTTGGAAGCATACTTTGGCATAAACAGGACCTGATGATGGAGTATGGGGCCCGAGACAGATATTTTGCTGGGATCGCCCTTATACTTTATTTTGACTGAAATGAGAATACATCTCTAAATTCAACTAGGAATATGTTTTCGAAAATCTGGGCAGATTAGAGCTAATATATAGTGAAAAAGTAAAAGAAACAGGACTTAACTTGCGGATAAACTCTGGTAAATTCAGTCAAAGGACTTATTATCAAATTTAAGTTAATTTTTGCACATTAAATGAGAATTCAAACCATTTATTTTTGAAAAATAAAATCTGAAGATTATAGGACTCCTATCCTTGTTTAGTGAGAAATTAAACTCTGGAGACAAATCAACATTTGCATATGACTTCAAAATAAATTTCTCCTCTTATATTCAAAAATTTTGAATGAAAGCAACAATCTTGCTATGACGAAAGTATCATTTACAGTTTTCTTAACTTTTTATAACTAGTCAGAGAATAAAATTTTCTAAGTTGGGGTCCCCTTTTCAGGTACCCTTGATATCTGCCCCGCTTAATTTTGCAGCAATTAGGCCCTAATCATTAAGAATTCCAGAAGTTAGATAAAATGGAAAGCTGTATTTTGATGCTAAATGAAAGTCTGCAAATGTGTAATTCAATTTTAAAAGAATTATTCTTATGTATATTTTAGATTTTAAAATATGCATGATCATTCTAAAAGTTTAAGAATATATTGTGACATTTTTATTTCCCCCTCTCATTAATGCCTGTTTTATCATATTTTTCAAATTATAGAATTGATCAGTCTACATTTCCTTTAGAATGTTTTTCAGTTTGTGTTATTTACTACATTTATGGTTCTTGATAAATCAGTATAAATAAATATTCTCAAACAGTTTGGCTCCAACTGTCGGACTGAATTAATTTTTAAACCCATCCGCGTACTTATCAAAAGTATCTTTGATGCTTGGCTAAAAGAGGAAAAAACGTGCATAAATAAATAAATAAATAAATACGGGGGGATAGTGCTCGTGTATATTGAAGTCGAAGCAACCCAGTAAAAATTTCGTTATGGCTTTAACTTGGTTATAAATAGTTAAATTACACAGTGTAAAATGTAAGAGGTAATTAAAACAATTACGTTACAACCATAAATTCGCTATACACAGCTTCACGATTAACGGGGGAGAAATCATAGTGCTAAATGAATAAATAATAACGAGTAATAAAGAAATATACATAAAGAAAACCTGTAAAATATTACTATTGGTCTTGGGCAAACTATTGGGTAAATTTTAACTTATTAGTCTGTGAATTTGAATTCCCAGAGTATCTTTAAGGGAAAAAAAATCTAAAACTATTATTTTATTCAAGAAGCATATACGAGTGAAATTGTTTATACATGGTGTGTGAAACAATTGATAGGTTACAAATTATCAGGCTGTTAGCTATCCAAATCGAAATTCAGTAAATAAAGACAACATTAAGAAGGCTTTAAGGACTTGAATGTGTGACGTGTTTTTTGATAGTGAAAGGCATTTTTTTAAGTAAGTTAAGTGAATGATTAGCGGTAAGTGATCCCGAATCTTTTAGAATAAATTGATCCACACAGGACACAAAGAAGTGGCAGAACACGACAAAGTAATAAGAAGGGTGATCCAAAGGTGTCCATCATAGTCAAGCTTTCATACTTTTCTGGTTGAGTCTATTGAAGGGATTTTTTTTTTATCAAAACTATTTTCGTTTATCTTTAACATAAATCATGTTTTTTTTTTTTTTTTTCTGAAATGAACTAGAGGCATTTAACCTAGTGGGGCTTGTAAGACTGAGTTCTTTAGTAAAAGGGCAAGACAGTACTCACGAATAGAAGTATTATTACTTGCAAGGAAAATACGGGGGGGGGGGAGGGGCGGAAATAACAGTAAACATTATTTTGGTCCTACACTGGCTTGACTTCATTTTTGTTTCTTTTATTTTTTTTAGCAGAGTTATATGTTATGTTAAAGAAATCATGTGCTGACCACCTTGTTTAGTGGTCAGAGAAGTCTGACTCGGATGAAGTGGTCCCGGGTTCGAATCTGGGCACGGGGATGGATGTAAATACTTTCTCTTTCCTGACATTGGCCTTTCTTTGTCTGAATGTGTTGTTTTGCAGCGAATGGCTGCCTATCCTATAAACGGGCCCCTATGGCATGTGTTTACTGTACAAATTACGGTACAGTTGAAAAAGTGAGGCAGCGCACCTCAAAGTGCTAGCCTAGCTTGCACAAGACAGCAACAAAGAAATCACGCAATGATCAATAATACACTGGGGCACCAAAATTTTCTTACACAATTTGAAATATTTTCTTTGAATGGGGCTGACTTAGGAAACAATCAGGGGTGCCGAAAACCACAGCGGCCCCCTTGTCTGTTTGGTTTCTAGCCCCCTCCCCTTTAAATCTTATAAAAATTATACTAGTCCGAATCTGAGCCGGACACTCCCCTAAGGGCCAGGCCTATAGTTTCGGACTAGACTGACATGGCCTCTCGTCAGTCTTGGGAACAGTATGGTCACCATTGCAGGGCGTAAAATTATTAATCTCTTTAAATGATTGGATTTGAAGTGATTGTGGGTAAATCTTTCAAACACATAGCGTAACACAAAGATCCAAAAATGTAAACACAATCTCAATTCAAAACAATCTTGTTTGGCAAAGATAATTACTCCTTCTTCTGTGGCATCATTACACATTGGCGACCAATTAAAGAAGTCTCTTTAAAGTCTGCCACTTGCACAGCAGATACACAATTTACCACTTGTGATTAAATATCATTAATTTTTATTTTTGAGGTAGATACACTGGCCACTTTTGGCTCACCTGTCTCAGTTTGAGGTTATTTAAATTGAACTTTGATAGTACAACCTCATAGATAAGTTTTACTGTCTTAGAATTCAACAACAAAGGTCATTTATAGATATTGACATAATTTTGATTTCTTAGATAAACTGTTCAACGTTGGAATATATGTTTCTCATGCATAAGTGGGCATAAGAACTCTCAAGCTTAGATACCAAATTGCTATTTTTGTTTTCTAAAAAAAATTTTCCAGAGCAGAGCTGTTGCTTCAGAAACTACAACAGTAACTGCCCCCAGGTCATTTGAGAGATACTACTGAAAAGAAGCATCAACAAGCAAAACAACAACCTGATCCGAAATAAAAAAAGTAAAAGGTAAAAGTTAAAAGGTGCATTATTCCTATGGAAAGCTCAGTAAAAATTATTTACAGCTGATTAATAATGGAAGTATTCAAGCTGAGTTGAAAAAAAAAAGATTTTAAATAAGTACTGACAAAATGAAGAATATTGATAGAATATCTCTGGCTAAAAAGGAAAAATGAATAGAAAATAAATAATGATTTATCAGATAACTGGGAGTGTGACGCATTATTACATGACAGCAACGTTTGGCACTGTTAAGGAAAATTTTTCAACAGTATTTTGTAACAAGAACATCATTGAAAAATTGGGTGCAGAAGCTATCGATGAACAAAAGATCTGTCACCAAAATTGTACCAGTATGCTACTAATAAAATTGATCCTCAATATACAGAAAGAGCTGTCGTTATTGTAGAATTTACTACAATGAAGGGAGGAAGAATGAAATATTTGTCACAAAGTTTGTTGAAAAGATGAATGGAAAACTCAAAATCAGCGCCATGAAGAACTGTTTGGACTCTCTAAATTCATTCAAAATATCAAACTTAGAGGGCATAGAAGAAAATTTCATTTAAAGGAGTGAAAGGGTTTGTGAAACTAATCAATATTTTCAGGGGCACTACCATCTTCTTGAAAGCATACCAAACCATACAAAACTTTCTTATCAGTGATCCTTATAGGAAAATATAAACATTCTAGTTAAATGTAAAACATATATTTGCTGACTTTTCATTACGTGTCAACTCTCCAAAAATATTGATTGTAATTATTGACTCTCTTCACCTCACCTTTAGTATATGTTTATCCTTTGTATGTGTCCCCCCCCCCCCTAAAACATAATAGGTCTTCCTACCTATTTTTTTTTTTTTTTTTAAATTCAGCAAACAAAATTCAGAATGTAAAATGTCCCAAGCCAGGGAGGATCATCTCTGACCCTGACAGTGAATATTTTAGTTAATATTTATTTTTATATTATCTACTTTATTTATAATTTTTTTAATGAACACAAAATTATAACTTGTCTTTTGTAAAGAACGAAAGCTCTTCACATAAAAAAAATACGTTTAACTCAAATTTAAAACTGACAATTAACATTTAGTGACTAGTAATTATTTAGTGAATAATCTATATATAACACAATCCTGAAACTGATCATAATCCTTCAAAAATCCCCTTTTAATCCCATAGAGGGTAATTACTCCCAACCTGGGAACTGCTGAAATATACACGAACGAGAATGGACTTAATTCATATGAGAGACATTTGAAGATTTGCAAAATATTTACTCGTTTTTTTTTCTTCCAAATATTCTTCAAATCACAATATTCGAATTTCAACATAAGAATTTATTAATTAAAACTATAACCCTTCCATAATGGGGATCAAAAGTTAGCGAACATTAAAACATTTTTTTTCTTACACTTGATGTCACAACTCAAAAAATTCAAGAGCTATTTGCAGGGCCGGCCCTAGCAGTTTTGCCACCCCGGACAAAAATGCAAAATGCCACCCCTCTTAAAGTTTGAAAAGAAATAAATTGCTTATAAATACAACTTAATAAATAGATGTTATGAATTAAAAACTGTGACAAAATAAAATTCTATATTCAGGTTCGGATTTAAACCGAATATCGCCCTGAGCTATTTTAGATACAGGGCCTCTTTTGTAGTCCCAAAAACTATATTATAGGCTTTTTGGACCTTTTTTTTCGATGTTTCAGAAGCTCTTGCCCCCACCCCTCCCATTTTTGCACTTCATACTGTCTTTATTTATTTTTACTTTATTCATTTCTATTGACCTTGGAGAGAGATAAGTAGGAGGAAAATGATGCGGTGACTATTTTTCATAAAGTATAGAATAGTTGCAAATTCAGGGGTTTGGGGGTTTCTCCCTCGGGAAAAATTTCGAAAATAAATGTAAAATTCTGCGTTTTGAGGTCTTATAAAATGTAACTAAGACAACAAAAATAACAAGAGAGAAATAGGCAAGCAATACCTTTTAAAAGTTATACCTTCTTTTGCTAACTAAAATCAATTTAAATTAAAATTGCTTGTGCTTGTGGTTCTATAAATCGGTGACATTAATCGACAAGGAAAAAGAGCTTGGGAGGAGAAAAGAAAACTGACATTGGTTTTCGATATAAAGTTAGTGTTAGATCGTCGCTTCAATCTACCGACTAACACAACACTGAATTAAGTGTAAAATGATCAATACAAAAAAATGCATTAAATGATTTAAAGGAAATGGTGTGAATATTTAAAAAACAGAAGAGTAACATCCCGGCCATAAGGACAATTGAGGTTTTATGCATTTGATAAAAAATAAAGTTGCAGCACTTATCAAAGTGTTTCAAAGATTTATTTAATTGTTTTCAAGACATCTAGAACAATTATATTTAAGGCACTTTATTTGCACTTTCTAGCCTCTGGCATTTTAATACTGAATTGCTTAGCTTCACAGATTGCACTAACTTTGTAAGAAACGTCTGCTTTAAGTTAAGAAATACATATATTACTAAAGATTTCTCTCAACGTTGTTTTTTTAATGGGCTTATATAAGCACTAAAAATATATAACATGTCCTAAATTTTTAAGTCTACAATCAATTATCTAAAATTTGTAAAATTAGCAATTAAAAAAAATGCAGTTAAATAACACTTGTAGCTGATGCATACTTTTATGACAAATTGATGAGAGATTAACAATTTGCTTGCTATATCAGAAATACCAGGTAATATATCGTTGAAAATGTATTATTATGCATTGGTAAATGTATTGTAAGAGTATTAAGAAAAAAAATGTTTTTTTGCTTTTAAATTCGTTTTGACTTTTAAGCCTGCAAACTTTCTGAGTCAGTTTTTAAATCAATCTGTTCAGATAATTCATAACTTGGCTGCGATTATTTTTCATTGGAAAGTATTTATCACGTCTGAAATAATTATTTAAATCAGCAACCTAAGCAATCAGCTTCAGCTTCTAATCTGTTTCTGAATTTTGCTTTTGTCATAGCACAGGAAGCGAAAGATGTTTCGCCCACTTATGTTGAAACAATATTAACAATGTTTCACAGCGTTTTTGGAAATTTCAGGATTCTGTGTAATGTCATTCTAAAAAGGCATAATTAGCTTCAATTGATTGTCAGTAGTTACAACATCAATTTGCTGTTCTCTTTCTTTTCGAAGTGTCAGTTATGCAGTATAGTTTTGATCCAAGATAATTTTTCTTTTTGAGTAGGAAAATATTTAAGAAATGCTTTGGAAATATTAAAGAACATTTGATCTTTTATAAGAATTGTAATTGTATTAAAAGTTTGGTGCTATGATTGAGCAAATAGTGATCACTAGCTGAGCTACTTTCAAATGTCTAAGAAACCCTACGGTTTCCCAGAATCTAAGTTGAAGACCTTTGTGCTAGATCAAGCGCATTTCTATGCCTTGTTTCTCTCTACACAATTTACAAAACTTATATCAGGGGCACTCCGGCGGGAACTATGACCTCCAAAAAAAATTTCATATTTGGCAAATTTTTACTAATGATTCGGAAAATTTGAAAATAGTGAGACAGTTTTGTAATATTACAATCATGCATTATTTTATTTATTTATTTATTTATTTTTCAATGATGTTTCATATCTCTTCTCAGCAGATGTAAGTATTTATGCATGCACACATTTTATTATTTTTTCGTTCATTCGTTCGGAAAAAAATCGGTGCTTCATTTGATGAATTGAGACTCCCCCCCCCCCCCCAAAAAAAAAACGCTTTAGGCCCCCGAGCTTCTTTCAACAATTTTAAAATCTTGACATTCTTAAAGTTATCTGCTGTAGTTTGTATTTTAAAATGTCTTCATTAACAATTATAGTTTCTAAATATTCGTTTATTTTATAAATATATATTCGTTTGTTTTAATAGGCTATGTTGAAATAGCCGATAATGTTATCTTGAAATGGATACATTGAAATAACACGCGCAAACATCGCTACATTCATACCTTTCAGGATTCTTAAGTGTAAAAAGAATCATATTTGTAAAAAAATTTTTGTACGTTTCTTTCCTTGAAGAAAATTTATTTTATTATTCGAATCAAAATGCCGCCCCTAAAATTTGCCGCGCCGGACAGGGGTCCGGAATGTCCGCCGCTAGGGCCGCCCCTGGCTATTTGCTTACCTATTATTGGTAAAAGGGTCTTTTCTAACAGAAAAACCAAACAAACTCTTTGATTAAACCTTCCGATGAACCTTTTTTCATTTGATTGATGGAATACGTACTCTTAATTTGTAAAAGTAATTATTTTATGCAGTCGAACTCGTTTAAAATAAGCTCGAAGGGACCGTAACATGTTGCTCGTTAAATCCGAGTGCTCGTAATAAACGGGTCCTTACGGCCGGCGTGCAACCAGAAGGGATGGGGGCTTGGGAAATCAAATAATTGACTTATAATTTAACTAATACTTACTTTAATTACATCAATTAATTTAATTAAATTCAGCCGGACCCTACACAGGAGCAACTTTCCCACCCTCCTTTCTCTTTAAACAATCAGACTTACATGTTATACCGGATTTGTGAACTCTCCCTATTGACAGTGGAATGCTGGTGAAATTTTTCATACAAAAGTATTGAATCGCAGGGAAAAGAAGAAGATAAGACAGGAATAAGACTAGAAAGATGAGAAAAAGGCTGCGAGACAGAAAAAATTGCTCGTTAAAACCGGGTCTTGCTCGTTAAAAACGAATTCTGTTCCATAGACTTGACATTGATCCAACCAAATATTCTCGTTTCCCTCGTTACATCCGAGTTCTTGTTATATCCGAGCTCGTTATAAACGAGTTTGACTGTATTATGTAAATGGTAATTTATTGAACCTTAAAGTAATTATAAAATTTTATATGCAATGTTAAAACTGCGAGTTGCGTATGGCACCTTTTAGAGTCAAACGTAGTAACACCTGCGGCACACTTAAAGGTGCTACAGGAGTATCATATGGAATTAAAGGGCACATTTAAAGATGCCATAGGCAGTCAAATGGCACTCTTCAGGAGGTACCGCTGATGCTACAACGTTTCACTCTAAATAGTCCGTGGGACAGGAGGCATATCGTTTCGTTTGGAAACAATAATTTTGACACACAAGAAAACAACGGAAATGTACGAAAAAAATGCTTAATGTGAAGAATATTAAAAGTTCTGGAATAAAACGCTGCTCTCAAGTACAAAAAAGTGCCATTAAATAACGAACTATTTCACAAACGCGTAGGTGATATTACACCGAATTTTCTTCCGATGAGCCAATGGGAAGCGCCGAAAACGTAAACAAACATTCGATCGTAATACGCAGTGTTTATTTTATGTAGCTTCTGTTAAGTGCAAGAGCAAAGCGTTGTATATTAACTGTTTTGGCTTGTCATATGCAGAAATATTTGTTTTATTATTCAAACTTTGTTACTTAAACGCATTTTTGTTCTAATAGAATGTCAAATTTAATAATAATTTGGCATCACAGCTTCGTTTTCTAACGTTTGGCAACAAATGCTTACACCGTTATGTCTGAGTTATGTGCACTGCGTCGTTTGTGTTTTTTCGTTTTGTTTTTGCAATGCTATCGTGTTTTTAAACAAACATCATTGGAGTTCTTCATGGATCAAGATTTATTCTTATCACATTAATTTCCAAATATTCTCAAAAATGTGTTGAACTGTGCTGCGGAACTTACATCGCAGAAGGCAGAAGTATCAACTCCGTCACAGAACATCACAGTAATCACGGCATTTAAAACCGCTTTGAATCAACTCAAGATATTTTCTAGAAACACGATCCTCTTACGTTCTTCTAAATGTCTTGAAAAATGAGTATGTGCTACAGATTTTATTATTTTCATATTTAATTTCGTTCACACAGGTTAGTATTCAGACTTACTTCTCAAACGATTTACTGCAAAAAGACCCCCGAGTAGAACTCAGTATAAACGGGGGCGAAGCACATTACAATTAAAGCCAAAACTTTTTCAAAATATCAAAGAACATGCTTCGAATAAATTTCCGAAATGATAACTAATATTTGAGAGCAAGCAGCTGCCATAGAGCAGAGGAATTGACTTGATTTTTCCCCCAAGGACTTAACATCCTATTTTGTATAAAGCAACCTATTTTGTGTTCATCAAGAAACCGTAACAAATGTATTTATCCTGTAGAATATTTACAATGAACAGAAATTTACTTCTTTTAATATATCCGTTTTCATTATTCAGTGTGAATAAAAATCTTTTCTATACAATCTTATCATAAAACCTTACAGGAATAAAACTAAGCATTCATTTATTGAGAAATTGTTGTGTTTTCAAGCTGTAATAATAATTTTGTTTTCAACATCTTTTTCTAATACAAGGTAGTATTTAGTTGTACTTTATAAACACAGTTTTTCACATTTTCTGCCTTATAAACTGAATAGAAAATCAATGATCCATATTTCTGATATACAAGACGAGTTATCCACAAAAGAAAAAGAAAGAAAAATTGCACCAACTCTAGGTTTATTGAAGCTATATAAAAAAGTTTTCTGCGAAACTTTGTTCCATAATGAAGGAGCAACTGGTTAAATTTTTATTTCCGTGTGGTTTTTGTGATACAATTATTAGAGTTAGTTTTTCTGAAAGGTATTTGCACCAGGAGTCCGAGTTCAGCGTAAAATTCAATTGTCGACCATGTTTTGTCCGTTATTTTACGAAATTCGCTCTCTAAATTACCGTCTATAATGAATTTTACCACTCATCAAACCCATATTTACCGCAGCAAAACCATTGCTTTTACGTGGAAAATCGAGTAGACGAGATTATAGCGGAGCAACATGTTTACATTTTCCTTGTCTATGATTGGTTCCGAGTTGCTGGACGATGCAACGATAAAAGAAGCATATTCCTTCGCAAAGATGATACAGTTCCTCATTTAATTTCAATTTTCGAACTTAATTGCAGCAGTTAGTTCCAGAACTTTTTTTCCCGTAATTTCTAAGCATAATTTTGAAAAAAAAGTGGTATTTTCTTTCGTGTCAAAATTTTTACTACGAAACTTGATTTCTAGCAATAATTCCGGAGCTGAACCACGGACTAAAAAGGTGCCATACGCAACCTACAATTTTAAATTTACACTAGCTGCGTGGCCCGGCGTTGCACGGGCTTTAATGTAGTGAATGCAGTTTGAGAAAACTACTCGCCGCCAAGGCAGCTCGCCTTTAAAGTTGTGAGGAAAGTTTAAACGAAGTACTCGCCGCCAAGGCGGCTCGCCTTTAAAGTACCAAGGAAAGTGTCAACAAACTATTCCCCGCTAAAGCGGCTCGCTAAAAATCTTTCCTGCATCAAAAAGTCAATCGAGTTATTTCCACGTGCTTCCTCAGAAATAAAGACAATGTCAAGTAGCGCAAACTTAGCACTCTCCCTGAACAACAAATAAAATTCCTTAACAAAAACAATTATTTCCAAACCGCTTTTTCCTGTAAAATTAATTGCAAAATCCTAAACGAAAAAGTTGTTTTAATATTTGGATCGCAGCCAAAAAAAGTCCCTGCTAAAAACAGCAATTGCAATTTTATTTTAAAACACATTTTCAAAATGGTACCAGGGAAAAAATATAAGTCATTAATTAGAATAAAAACAATTGTTAGAACTTTGCTGTAACAGGTATTCAAAATGACAACGGAAAGAAATAAACACCCTTTAATTTTAAAAAGATCAAAAATTTAATTAACGTTTTAATTTAAAATGGCAACGGAAATAAATAAATCTCTTGGAATTTTAAATAGTTAAATAATTTAATTAACGTTTCAATTCAAAATGGCAACGGAAAGAATTAAATGTCTTGGAATTCTAAATAGTTCAATAATTTAATTAACGTTTTAATTCAAAATGGCAACGGCAAGAAAAAATATCTTGGAATCTTAAATAATTCAATAATTTAACTAACGTTTTTATTCAAAATGGCAACGGTAAGAAATAAATGTCTTGGAATTTTTAATAGTTCAAAAATTTAATTAACTTTTTAATTCAAAATGGCAACGAAAAGGAACAAATGTCTTGGAATTTTAAAAAGTGCAAAAATTTAATTAACGTTGAAATTAGTATCTCAGCTAATTGACGTCGTAGAATTACGCGGTTGGTCTTATTGTCTTCCTTAGAAAATTTTGAGTCGCATGGTACTGTTTGATTCTCTACTCTCAGCGGTTTTTGAGGAGTTCAAGCTTCAGACGGACAGACAGACGCGGGCAGATTTTAATAGTAGTAATTGGAATGGTGGCATAAATTTGAGACAGTCGATGAAGTATTTATGGAGTAATTGATGGCTGTTAATTTTCATACTTTTCTAAGCATTACCTATGGACAATGCAGTGACAAAGAAATCAAAGTAAATGTCTTCAAAGTATGTTTTTATCATTATTAAATGTTTTGTAATAAAATCATACTTCTATATTAATGACTAAATGGTATATTTGTGAATTAACAAATAGTACTCCAAAATTCAAAAGAAAGAAAATAATTAGGTAATAATTCTAACAATAATGGTAAAGTGTAAATAAATAAAAGGAAATTGAAGTAAATCAAAATAAATTTACATAAGAAACAGCTCAAGCTCTAAACATTAAAAGAAACCTTCTTGCCTTTAACGAGGTTAACTATTCTCGGGAAGGTGGACAAGTTGTAAAAAATTATATTTTTATATTAAAAATATAGGATGTTTATAATTTAAATTAATATTGCATTCAAATCACTTTTTTTGGTTTTATAAAAAGACTTCAGAAACTTAAGTTACTGATTGATTTATATCTATAAATGCAGCTAAACTTGTTACTATCATTATAAAAAATTTCAAACAGATTAAATTGCAACGATTACTTTACCAAAAATCTTTCAAACTTTGGTGCAAAATCAATTTAATGCATATGATTCAATTCAAATTGAACATATATATCATGCTAGTACATTAACTACAGAATAGGGAAAACCAAACAAATTAGGTAGTGTAGGGGAGCATAGTTTGGGGCGGAGGACAGTAAAAATTGTAATCTTCAAATTATGTTTTTTTTTTTCCTCAAGAAAAGCAAATGTTCGAAAGAAAACAAACTCAGGTTTCTCAAAACTAACTTATTTACTTTTTAAAAAAGCGCTAGTGTCTTAAAATTGCACTGGCATATTTCTATTTGCTCACATTCCTTTTACTAAAATTCGCTTTTAAAGCTTCAACTTTTTCTTTCGATAAAGTTTTTAAATATTCTCTCTTTTTTTTTCAATAATTTAATGCGGACATTAAATTTCTTTACAAGAATTAATGATTTGAGTAAGGGTTTGTTCCCCTATTTTATACGACTCTATACAGAAACTCTTATAATGTGGCAACAAGCCTCGGTCATTTCCCATTTAAAATGTATTTTTCAAAAAGTCTTGGATAAAGTCGCAACTAACTTAAAAGTGTCTACTTACCACTTTCAGCAAACAAAAAAATTCGGTTTTCAAGTCGAGTTAAGAGAGTCAAGCGATAATAATGGCCAACTGACTCTAAGGACGAAATCAAAAATGAGGAGAGAATCTATACAGGACAAATAAAAAGCCAGAATTGGTGAAAATCAAAATTTTCTAACGTTTAAGTTAAAAAAAATATTTAAATCATTGATTTAAAAAAAAATCAATTGGTTTAACTTATGCTTAACAGCACTGGTTCAAATGAATTCATTTAAATCGTTGACAGCTAAAGGGCAAACTTATAGGTCGCCACCAGTCATACAGCGACTAAAAAAATGGCTATAGAAAATTATTTGGCAATTGCTGCCAGATAGCCTCCTCGAAAATAAATTAACAAAAAAGTGTACCGGAGACATTAAGTAATTTATAAAATATTTTCTTCCAAAAACTGAATCCGTATGTACTAATTAATAAAAATCATATTGCTTACATTCATTAATGCATTTAAAAATTTAAAAAAATTCGAGTTTAAAAATAAAACAAGAGTGATCAGATTCGAACAGTCAATTTTGTCCCCAAATTTGTCCCAGTTTGGCAATAAATCACCAAGTTTGTGTTTTCATTATTTTCCCTTGTTTTCCCATATTATCTAAACAAAATTTTATTGCATTTAAGTTTTAAATATGTTCCAGCCTGCAAGATTCATCCTTATAAGTGGTGCGGCCCCTGAGTAAAAAAAATATAAAAAGTTTGAGCGCCACTGAATTAGTCTTTACACTGGTATTTTCGACCAAATTAAAATCGATTCCCTTTAACTTGCTTACAGGGTGATTAGTATCAACCAAAATCTAATAAATTACGAAAAAAAAAGGAGAAACATGTATGCAGCTGGTTCTGATATTAAAGGACTTGGGTGGGCCGAAAATGACTTTTTTTAAATTTCGATGATGGGTATTGCGGAAAAAGTGCCATTGAGGAAGCAAAGTGCACACAAAAAAAAATGAAATTTTTTGGTCAATTTCTTGATCTGCCGCAATCGCCATGAAGTTCGGAAAAAATGTAGTTTTTTCGAGAGTTTTAGCGAAATTATTAAAAAAAAAATTTTTTTCTATTTTCGACAACTGGTAGGGTGAAAAAAAAACATTAACGGCATAGAAATTCCATAAAAAATTTGAGTGCTGTGGTATAATTCCTTTCTTTTCCACAAATGCCTAGAAGATTCGGCAATTTCCTGTTTTTTTCTACGCTTTAAATTAAATTTTGTCAAAACGTTAAAATGCTGTTTTCGCCGTACTTATGAGAAACAACTACATTGTGTTTGTCACATATAATGCAGAAGCTAAAATTTTTTTTAAAATAATTTCCTAAAAATCTCAAAAAACTGCATTTTTTCCAAATTTTAACGCAATTGCGGGAGATCAAGAAATTGACCGAACATTTTCAAATATTTTCCCAAGTAGCACACTTCGTTTTTTAAAGGTTGTAAAATGGTTATTAACGTTGTGGCAACGGATTAAAAACGTTTATAAAACGTTAAAACGTTTTTTGTGCGACCTGGGTTGTGTGCA
Source organism: Uloborus plumipes (assembly GCA_038373865.1). Taxonomy (NCBI): domain Eukaryota; kingdom Metazoa; phylum Arthropoda; class Arachnida; order Araneae; family Uloboridae; genus Uloborus; species Uloborus plumipes. The sequence goes on along the minus strand of JAXGGA010000844.1, from coordinate 29,494 downwards.
CTTTGCTCCCCTAATGGCACCTTTTCCGCAATACCCATCATCGAAATTTAAAAAAAAAAAAAAATCATTTTCGGCCCACCCTATTATATATACGATAACTGCATTTAAATTTATCTGGAGTCTTTGTTAGTTTTTAAAATTGTTTATTGCCACTATAGTGACCGGGTTTGTATCGGTTTCTATGCGGTTAATACTAAAATCTATCTAAATACTTAACGAAATTTTCGGTCGATTTCTTAAAGTTTTCTTTATATCTAGAGGTTTAAACGTTTTTATGATTCACTGATGTATTTTCTAATGTGCTAAAAATTCATTGAATTGTTACGTGAATAAAAAAAAATCTATCACGTTAAAAACACATACAAGCTAAAAATTTCGCTTACTTTTTTTGGAATTTATCTACGGGATAGATACAGAAGGGAATTTTATATCGTTTGAGTTTCCGCTAAATAATTTTATGCGTCTTCAGTTCATTACCTGAAAGGACGAGGCTCCATTCGTCACGGCTATAAACTGTAGTCATGTAAATAAAGGCGCTGTTAAAAGTTTTAAAGATATGAAAAGCTTTGATGAGTTACTGCTTGGGAAATAAAAATTGCAAAGGTATATTATATCTCCTTTTAAACTCGTTTAAAATCTCTAAACAGAATGCAATTGTAATATAAATAGACTTATAGTTGATTTTTTTTTATTATTGTAGATGAATTTTTCCAGATTCTTTAAAATCATACCTCCCTATAAAGTCATCAACAGGTTGCAGCCAGCTTCTGATTTACCACCAGGCCCGTCATTTACGGGGGCAGGGGGGAGTCAATTGCCTCCCCCCCCCCGACATTGAGAAATCAATGTATTTACCTATAAGTGTGTGTGGCTTTTGATGTTTTCCTATGAAATTGCATTGTGTTTGGACCCTTTGCCCCCCCCCCTCGAAAAACTTGAAATGACGTCCCTGTTTACCACTAGGCAAATGAGGCCCAGTTTGAGGGCCCCTAGCTCCAGAAGGCCGCAAAAATTTGTCCATACATAAATTTACTAAAATATGGTTTCAATTCGTTTGTTATGGTGATTAAAATCAATAGTGATGTATGGGCTGCTGAGTCAAAGAGAAATTGACTGACTCCGACTCCGACTTACAGATTTTTACAGCTTTCGATTCCAACTTCTTTACCCAAAAATCATCTGACTCCACGACTCCGAGGCTGATCTTGCCACCATAAAATGTAGGTTTGGAGGTCGTAAGAGGTAGGTAGCGATCGACTCCGACTATTGGTATTTTAAAGCTTTCGACTCCGGACTCCGACTCTTTTTCCCCAAAATCAGTCCGACTCCGCTGCCCTGGTGTAAGATGTACAGCAGCAGTAGCGTACACCGTGTTCTATCACGGTTGGAGTTCATTTTCCCTTCAAACTCCCCCCCTCCCTCTCTTTATCAGGCCCGTGGGAATTTTTTTAAAATTAACATAGTGAAAGCGTAAGAAAAATCTAAGTAATGATAATACGCTTCTGTTATCGTACGAATTTTCGAAATAAACTCTAAACCGAAAGTGAGTTCAGCCTCCCACCTTTCGCGTACGCCACTAAGTAGCAATATGGTGCCGTTCTAAGCGCAAAAGTGGTATTTGCAGACGAGCTCAAAACTCTGAAATTTCTATTTAAAGTTTTTCACCTGCATATATTTGATTCAGAAGATCCTTTTTCAGATTTTTTTTTTAAATATTTCCCGTCCTCAAATGACCGTATAACTTTGCATTTAGTTAAAATGCGTCACAAAGGGCCACCTGGTGGCGATATCTCAATTTTGTTAAAAAGTGCAGGTACGACTTTTGTGCTTAGCACAGCAGTATGGCTTCGAATATCAAGTCGGTCATTTTATATTATCTAGTATTTATAGATAATTTACTCTCTTAGTCTAGCTTGCATGTAGCATATGTAAAAACGACCAATAAGGTGTACGGTCTCAACTCCGAACTTGCGCCGATTGTGCTGTTCCAGGTGCTCTATACGGATGTGTCTGACCTACTGATCTTAGTTTTCTAAATCGGACCCTGATGGTTGCAGAAACTTGAGAATATTATGCAACGTAACAAATAGACGTTGTAATGACATCTCCATAATATCAAAAATTAACGGTTGCTGCCACAGCTCATGGAATTTACATTAAAAATGTCAAAGCGTAACTCATGTGAGAACACTGTTAAAAATTTCATCGTGAAAAAACGGTGAAGTGACCGGCAGCAGACCGGCCGTCTGATTAACCGTAGAAACAACGGTTAGGTATGTTAAGTCTCCTTTACGGTTTTGAAACCATTTCATACAAGAACGGTTGAAACACCGTCAATGAGATATTTGACGGTTTTGTAACCATTTACGACTATTTTGGTTTAATAACCGTAAATTGGAAATTCTACGGCTTAGTAACCGTTTACAACTATTTTGGTTAAATAACCGTAAATGGCAAATTTTATTATTTTGTAACCGTTTACAGCAAAAATGGCTTAAAAACCGTAAATGGGAAATTTTAGAGTTTTGTAACCGTTTACAACTATTATGGTTTAAAAACCATACATAGGAAATATTTTGGTTTGAGAAACGTTTGTGATTAGTACGGCCAACAAATTGTAAATACGAAATAGTATGAGTTTTTCGCCACATGAGAAATAAATCAAAAATCCATGAATGCTCAGAAAACCCTCATTAAATGTACTTGAGAACTTACCACAAAAAGTAGACCCCCTCCCGTCTCATTGCACTTTGGACTTGCCGAGATGGCACTACGTTGCAGTACCTAATTCTTTAGTTTTTTTTAAAGCTTTCCAACATTGTCCCAGCATATCTTTAACAATAATTAAAAAATTAAAATGTAAGAAAGTATTAAGTTATTGGAGGGCTCAAAATAAACCTTAACCAAGTCCATAAAAAGCTTCTTTGTGCTGCACAGATTTAAAGTTAATAATGAAGTTGCCTCCCAACACTTTTAAAATTTAGAAAAAAAAACCTGAACTACAGTTTCATTACTTATTGCATTTCAAGTTTTACACAGTTAGAGCATGCTATTAAATTTGGTAAATAATGAGATACAGGTCCTTAGGAATAGGCAATTTTTCAGTGTTTCTTTTAATAAAGCAGAAGTATGTTTCATTCATTCATATTTTTACTTTTGATTGTTTATTCCTTTAGTTGTATTGGGATTGTTTATTCCTCCTCCAATAGCTGACTTGCCTTAAATCTGTATTTGATCATTATAATTAACATATGATTCATTTTTTACCTTTGAAAGTCATAATGAAAACCTTTTACTAGTATACTATTCAAAAACCTGAACTATTAGAATTCAACAGGAATTGAATAAATTTTGCAGCACGTGTAGTATTCATTTCACTTTTCTTCCCCGTCGAGTAAATAATCTACATGTACATCAAAGAGCATTCATACTTTGTTACAGAGTGCGATTAAACACTTAAAATTACACTTAAACACACTAATGATACTGAAACTTAATGTGGATATCTCATTTATTTAAGATTTGACACAACAGAAAAAAATATTTACAAATTTTAAACACAAAGTCTGTAGAAAGTTTTTTCATCCAGTGTTATGACAAAAACCAGAAAAAGTGGCAAAAAGTTATGATTATTGTGCAGAAAAGTTTTTAGCATACTTTTAACCCTTTGAACTGTACAATGAAATATATTTAAAAGTATTACAATGATTTGTTGCGCATGTCGTTGACTCAACTGTCAAATAGGTTGATTTTTTTAAGGAAATTAAAATTTTTATGTGAACTCATTATGATGAACTTTTTTTCCAATTCTTCTTTCGGCCTTTGACCCAGATGCCAGGTTTATCCCCACAAAGCACCTGAAACAGAAATTGAAATCAAAACACAAACTTAATAAACAGTATTTTAGAATTGTAAAATCAGCCAATATAACAGCAAAATCACTTTTTATTTATAAATGTTGAAATACACTTTGCAGTTTCTCATAATACAATTTTACTTTTTACACTAAATAATTCTAGTAGAAATGTTCAGAAATGTAGTTGTGTGATTGGCAACATTAAAAGGCTCTTCACTCCAGATTCTTTCTCTTACTTCTTTCTCTTCCTATAAGCCAGGTCACTTCTTCATTCACGCATTGAAGTGTGTGCAATTGAGAAAAAACTAAGTGGTTATCTGTGCTACAGCAAAACAATTTAACAATACAGTAAACTAACTAAATTAGTTCTTTTTAAAGGAAGAGGATAGAACCCCACACAACAGTTTGAGTAGAGCTAGGTTGCTAATTACTTCTGGAGTAACTCCGGAAAACGCTAATGAATCGGTAACTCCATGAAATAAATAGCTCTTATACTTCTGAAACACACATACTTCTTCAGTTGACGAGATCTACATATGTTACCTAATAGAAATGTAGTTGGGACTCTTACCAATTTCCTCATTGGGCGAAGGGATTTTTATTGTAATATAGGGTAACGGCACCAGTAAACATTAGGGTGACCCAAAACAAAAAGTGAAGATTAATATTTTTTGTGGCATACCCTCTTATTTTTTTCCCTTCATGTCAAAACACTTGTAAAAAAAAAGTTTCATGCATTTTGAACAATGGCAACCTGTACCAACTTAAGTCTAAAAGTGTAAAACAGCTATTGCGTATTAGGCTGAATTGATTTTTTTTTTCTTTGGAAATTCAAAATTTCAAGTTACAAAAGCTTTGCTCTCATGCAGTATGCAAGTCTCCCAAATAGTGCCAGAAAGTGTTGCCAACTTAGCCCTTTCGAGGCTAGATCTAACCCTTTTACAGCTCATTCAGCCCGAAAAAAGAAGTTTAGCCCTTAGCCCCAAATCTAGACTTCAATATGTCTCAAAAACGCATCTCACATAATCGGTTCAGCCCCTTGCTGTTGAAATTAACAAAATCTAACCCCGGCCTCTTTTTTTAAACATGATTTAGAGCCCCATTCATTTTAACGAGTTGGCAACACTGGCCAGAAACATGAATTTTTGCAAGATTAACTCATGTTTTAATTTTAACTATGTTGTTGTTTTGTTATCTAATTGCATTATTATTAATAACAAATAAGTAAATAAGAAAAAAAAGATTATTTTTGTTGAGAAAGGGATGCTTACACTACTACTTTACACTGAAAATGGTTCCTTAAACTCTCGATCAAGTACTAACATATTTTGTTTTGTATCTGTTTTAAATTTTCATTATCACGTTTCAAATTTCAGTAAAGTTTCTCAAGACCTCCTTATCTCGAAATATTTTTCCATCCAGTGAAATTAGAGAGAGAGACAAGTTTGACTGTACTAGTTAAGATTTATGAAAAATACTAATGGAGAACTTTATAAATGGCAAACAATATGTAGAAGTAATAATAGTCACTGCAGAAAAAATGTGTATTGACTTCAGATAAAAAAATGCTTTGTTAAACCACAAAATCACCCTCTACAATATTATTCAATAATTTATTCACTTCAAATAAAATCCATTCTTGCAATTAGATTGATAATAGCAGAAAGAGATTATTGCTACCTCATTTTAAATTTTTGCTTAAATTTTTATTTCTTTATCTTGTTCTTAAATGAAGCTTGACTAAAAACTTTAAGGTTTCTTATTTTCATATTAGAACAGAATGAAACAAACTAGAGAAATACAACGAAAATAATAAAATATAAATAGTACCTGAGGAAAAATTCCAAAGTGCAGGCAAATTCCAACACAGCAAACCAAGAAGCAACCACGGCTGTGACGTCTTTGATGGATGAGTTGACAGGGATGCCATCAATAGTCAGCATGAACTCCTCACATTCTTAATGGAAGTCCTTTTTTTGAAAAAATACATACATTAAATACACAAAGATAAAAAAATGTAGGCATTTTTAATATTTTTTAACTTTCCATTTTTATAAAACTCCAAAATTTTGAAGATGAACGAACAAAAATAGGCATAAAGAGCAATTTAACGTTCAGAAAAAACGTCCGACAAAATTTCCATTAGCTTTACAATTATTCATTAACACTCATCATGGTCATGGGGGGAAGGGGGGTGCATGCTCGGGTAATTGTTTTAAACCAATAATAACTAAAAACAACCACAAATTGATTACATACCTTTTCCAACAAGACACTGATGCTTGGGCAAGTGAGGGGATGGACACCGTGAGGATTGAAGACCTGTAAGAAAATTACTAAGTAAAAAACTTGACTACATACATATTCAGTCCAACTATTTTGATATTTTGACAAATAGGCGATTCAGTTTAAAAAATGTTTTATACTGAAAATCATCAATAATGATCAGGAGTAGGAATGAATATAGTTGACCAGCTATAGCTGGTTAGTCGCTTTGTTGAATCAAAATTGTTTAGAACAAACATGTTTCACATAAGTTTGGCTATAGTAACCAACTACAAATTGCACAGCTAAAGTTTACTTAGCACTCACTGCAGGAATGGCGTGGGGGACAAAGGGATTAAATGTTACTAACATGGGGAAAGCACCATGATGGGAGGTCACTGTGACCGGCCAAAATTTTCATTTAACAAATTGCCGATTCAGCGAAATTGGGACCATACATAACTATAATTTTCTAAGGCCCAAATGTCCTTTTTCATTAAATTGATTAATATGTGCATAATGCTCATTTTACCAATCGGTAAATTCAGAGTTTCTGCCCCCCTTCTAAATTTTAAGCTGCAACGATCCTGATTACCAATTCTAAAAATGGTAGTTTATACAGGTGCAGACTATTAGAGTACCCGATAAAAATTGGTCCAGTACTGAATGTTTGGTATGGCACTATTTTTTTTTACAAAAATGTATGAGTATTGAATTTCATAAATTACTAGGCATTTATAGAGTACTGAGTACATACGGAGTACTAAGTGCAGCAACAGTTACAAAACAAGTTTTGTTATTAGCAAGCAGTAGCATACATTACACCCTCTTAGTTTCTTCCTTTCCAACCAATTCCCTTTGCGACCCAATTTTAAGAGAATAATTTTGAGACCTACTAACAAGTACTAATTGCGCAAGTAAAAATCTGGTGAAAAATCGATCTCTAATCAATATGCATGATGAATAAAGGTGTATGCGCAGATTCAATAAACAGTGAAACTTTGACAAGTCAAAATTGCAAGGAATGAGAAAAAAAATAGAGTTATTGAAAAAGAAAGCAAAATTATCAAATTAAACAGAATACTACCGCTGAAATGATTAAATTTATAATATGAGTAAAAAAGTTACTAAGTAATGCATCAAATATGTTATACATTTTCTACAACAACCTCTCAGTGATTATATAAGTTCAAGAGTTTGTATATGTTGCGAAACTAATTTTTACTTATGAAACTGCTTTTTCGCGAATGATTAGCTTCCTTCATTTATTTTACTAATGCTCCCTTAGGTTCTGGACATACATGCAGTCTAGTAGGCATTTTCAGTTTGGATTAAAATTTTCATCAGCAATCACTTGCAGATGATACTCTTCAATTTTGTTATTTATGAAAGTGCTTCACTGCATAATAATTTTGACGGATTATCCTTCTTAGCTATAGCAGACACTTCTTTAATTTATTCAACTTTTTCGTGCAAGTTCAAAATTTAAAGTATTTCCTAGCCATTAAAAAGTTCTATATTAAACGTTGAAATAGCACCCACAAACACTTGCTTCGGTTCTTTTGGAGAAAAGCGACTTCAACTTATCGAGTAGCATAGCAAGGAAAATTTTATGACTGTCATGATATTAAATTTGGCTTATCGAACATTTCGACCATGAAATTCGGCTTACTAAAAATAAATGACATACATTATCCATTCAGTTAGATGGGAATAAATCTATTCACTTCAGCTAGTCGAAGTTTTAGACTCGTCCAAGTTCAACTAACCGAAGTTTCAAGTAGTAAGTTTTTCATCAAAATCTCCAGGAAGGAATTACATCTTGTTCAAACTTACAAACCGCCTGTGGCACTGAGTAGAAGCTGCTTGTATAAACGCATTTCATCACACTAAGCGATTTTGAATTTTCAGACTTCACCAAAATTAAGTTAAAAATTTTTACTGTATCAAGAGTTCTTATTATTATTTTTTTTTTTTTTGAATTCTGATTAAAATTATTAGAGCGTCTGATAACTTACAATGTGTAAATTGAGCGAAGACTGATCAAATTCTTTGACCAGTTTTGGGAGTTTCATACATTTTTGTTGTGCAGTATTTAGAGAAAAATCACACACTCACTTTGAATAGAGTTAATTCATTGAATGATGATCATTCCTTCACGAAAATATTTTTCGAAGCGTTTTGTCGGCTCATGATTTGCCCGCGGGGTAACGCGAAGCCAGTTTCTTCCAAGAGTTATTTTAAACACAATAATGATCGGGCATAACTTAAATTAAAACATAAATTATTCAACTATGTTGAAAAGAAAGGGCCACAAACGAATCGCACATAAAACGATGTAAACACACACAGGCATGCTAGCGAAGAAACAAGTTACGGTTAAAGCGAGGACACGATTTGCGTTTAGTTTAGTGCAACTAGAGTCCCTATAGAAACTCGAAGTGCAACAACATACAACAGTAATCAGTAACTTAACGAATATTAATCGTGAATTATCAATTTTAAAACAGACTAATATTTTGCTTTTTTCCAAAGTTTTGCAATTGAAATCAAAATTTTAGAATAAGTAATTATAATAAACATTGGATTTGCTTTCAAATATCAAACTATTATTCGACATACGAACTTTCACGGACAATGGATTGAATGTTCAAATAAAAAAATACTAAAAACCTGATGAATCAGAACAACATTTACCTTTCCAGCTTTTTTTCAATGGCTGCCGCGATCAGTGCTTTCTAAAAAAAAAAAGAACAAATATTATTCGGCGTATGAAATTCAAGGACGCTGAATTCAATGTCGAAATTAAAAAATACTTAAAATCTGATACATGAAAAAATAGTTACCTTTTCAGCTTGCTTCTATAATGGCTGACGAAATGTCACGCACGTGCATTTCGACCTTCGGCTTCGGTTCGATCTTCCATGTTGAACAACATTACTGCTTTGGCATTTCGCGGGCTCTGAGCTAAATTCCTATTGGCTTTCAGTATAGATGGCGCGTTACGGATTCTGGTGGATTTACGGTAGATTAACCGTTCGAGAAGAAAATGGTGAACTCGCTGTTTTTCTCAGCGTTGACGATTTGAAAACCATCTTATAAATGGTTATTTAACTGTTGCTGGGTGTATACGGTAAAATAACCATTTGGTTTAATGTTAATTAACCATTTTTTCGGAAAAATTTCTAACAGTGAAGTTACAATTCTGTCATTTTGTGGGTGACCAGTGTGTCTCGCAGTAACTTAACCGTAACTTGTTGGGCAGGGTGCTACAGATCTATAGTTTTCAACAGGTGGTTCACGATTTGGAGAGTCTTTTGGTGTGCTACTTTGATGTTTAGATTACTCTTCTTTGGTTTTAGATAGTATCAAGTTTCAACTCGTTATTATAAGCATCCTTACCTTATAAATAAATAGAAAATTAGTATACAAATCCCAGTAAAAATAATCATTTCTTAAGTTGAAGATTCTTTCACTCGCTAAATTAGTCGTAGTCTTTAAAGTTTGGCGTTTATTGAGGTTCTGAGTTAGTTCATCTATTTTGTTTTGTTCGTTATTTGAGCTTTTGGATTATTAATCTATTGACTTTTCGGTAGTATTATTAGTAACAGGTAATGTCACCTATATTTAGAAGCAGAATCTTAGAAGAATGATCAATTGCTTTTATCACTCTTTAATAATTTTTATTTATTTATTTACTTATTTATTTTATTTACTTGTTTATTTATTTATGTTTTGTGATAGTAAAAAATTTCTTAAAGGGGCATGCGAACGTAGTATGATGAGTCAAACAACAACAATCCTGCAATGAAAAAATAAATAAATATAATAATAAGAAGAAAAGCATTTCGTTTTCATTTCTCTCTTTATGTCTTTTTTTTTTTCTTCCTCTGGAGATAGAGTTGAATCTCGTTTACTCGAGCATGCTTAAGACGAATTAGTGTTAAGACGAACTACATTGTTTTTTGTTTATTGTTGTTCGAATAAGACGAGCTACGGTGAAGATAAACTGATTTTAAAGTTCACTTGAGGCTCGATTTGATGCGATTCGACTGTATTTGAGGTTCTTGAATTGGATATGTAAGTATTGAAAAGCTTTGTACTGTTTCTGAGAATTTTAAAGCTGTTTAGGATTTTTTAATTAAAGCTGTCGAACACCAATGCCTGTAAAGGGTAGTTTAATTTTTTTAAATAACATTTCTTTCACGAGAACATAATTTAAATTTAAACTGCATTATCTGGGTGATTCTCCAAAATTCTAACAATATCATGTCAGGGAAAGACAGCATAAGAATTGCTTGGAGTTCGTTTTAAAGAAATGAACTTCGAATCTGTTGTTTATCCACACACTATTTATTCTTTTCATTTTATTGGATTCCTAGAACACTTTTGAGTACTGATTTGCATGGTAGTCTTACATGTATTATGACTTTGAAGTTCCAAATTGAAGTGTAACATTTTTGCTGTCATACTCCTGGACATTCTGTTTTATATTACATTTCTGTTTTATATGAAAGTTTTTTTATTATTGTGTTTATTAATTATTATTTAATTAAGTGTTATTCGGTAAAGGAATATGAATTTTAAAAAAGAAAACCTTGACTAAGTCTCTGTATAAGAAAAGTGTCACTCATCTGGAATTTTCCATAAGAGTGCCGTATGGCTAAAATGTAATTTGGATAAAGTTTATTCCTTGTACATTTTTTCCTTATTAAGCTGAACATAAAGACTCATTTTGACTTGAAAGAAAAAATATATATCTTTGTTTCCAGTTTATTTGCGATTGGAAAATGTCAGGTCCTTAGAGTATATCTTCAAAAAAAAAAAAAAAAAGAAAAAAGAAAACTAAATGCTTTCTAGTGTTTCTAAAATCGAATTAATGAATCATTTTGTTTTCAAGGGAGAGCAAAATTTTTGTTTAATGGGTAATTTAATCTGTAAAACTGTCGACAGCTCTAAATTATCTCTAGTTTTCATTTGGATCCGACAGTGATGGTAAAAGTTTTTATTACCCTAGGCATTTAGCCTTGTAAAATTTCAGTATATTTAAGCTATTTTTAATTGTTTTTTTAATATATTTCAAAAGATTGTTATGTAGTAGTATTTGTAATAAGAAACAGACCAGCGATCTTACGGATTTTCTAACTTTTAGTTGGTATTTTCATCTTTTTATGGTACTGTATTTGAAGGATGTACTTAAAGTGCAGTATACTACTTTAAGAAATAAGAAATATTTTTAAAATAACCGAAGAATTGATAAAATTAGATAGTAAATTACTTTAGGGTATCATTTTGGCCACTTTTCATTTAACATTATTTGTTAATTTTTTTTCTGGGGGAGGAGTGACAGAGTGTCTTACTTTAGTTAGCATGAAGACTTCTATAAAAATGTTAAATAAGGGAATCTTAATTTGATTCTGCATAATACAGTATGACTAAATTATTAATGAAGTAAAATTGTAATTAGGCTCGATTGGTTTTCACACAAGATGTACTAGTAATTGCACTGTCGTCGAGACGATCAATTTATGATGCATTCTTAAAATTTTGGTATTTCAATAGTTGGTTGCTGGAATTTTGCTGCATAAATAAAAGAAATTGCCACTGATGCAATACAACTTCTCTTCCGGTGCCACTAAAACCTCTCACATTCATTATCAAATTGAAAGTTCCTTTCCTGAAATATAGGAGAGAAATATGGCAAAAATTTTAAGGTGGCTTTCTTCAGCGTAATTTCAGCCATGTTTTTCCTTATCTAATTCCACAACATTGCATTTCTAAAAATTATTTGCACCAGAATAACTCTCTGTCTGCTAAAAGCACTTCCACCGACCATATTCCTAAACGTCTAAACCAATAAGCTCTAGACTTCAATCCACTATTGAGTAAATCACATTCCATTGTGAAAGCTCCTCCGAACTTTTTGCTACAAGTGTAAACTTAATTTTCCCAAGAAATATAAGCATAGATTCCCATGAAAAATGCACCAGCCGGCGGGAAAGCCAATCAAGGCTTGGATAGACTAAACCTTTCGCTTAGTTGGCGTTTTTTTTCTTCTGGAATTTTCCTTGGCTACCTTTCACAATGCTGTGGACCTTCAGAAAGAAAATGGCGGATGTCCTCGTGCTTCAAGTTTTGGACTCATTTGAATGAAAAACGACCCAAATTTTCATGATTTAAGAAGCGTTTCTCAATCTCCTTAATCGAGAGGTGTATTGAAATATTCACCACACAGCGTATACGGCCAAAGAAAAATGTTTATAGGGCTTACTTTTTTTTTTCGGAAGATTCTTAAACATAATAGAACAAGTTCTCTCCTGAATTATCCACGTAGAATGGACGCGCGAATTCTCCATAGAGTCGTTTCCCTATGATATTCATCACGTCAGAAGTATTTCTTTGTTGCTTGGGGTGTATGTAACCTGAGCCTGGCAGGTTCAGTACAGAACCGGTGAAAAATAGGTTTTTTTTAGACTCTGCTAAAGCTTTTGCTTTGACGTATATACGGTTTAAAAATCCGCCGAGACATTATGGAGAAATATGTTAATGGTAGGTTTATGAATGGTTTCCTGAAAAGAGACTCAAAACTGACCACCCTGGTTGTGTTCTTTCTTATTTTTCAGTATATTGATTTACGGATGGAGACCGCAAATCCTCCCTTGTGAAATAGTGCAACGAATATTATTATTATTATTTTTTTTTTTTTTTCAATTTTTTTACTGTTGTCTCGATTTTATTAAAGTATTATTAAGTTCTCTCTTCAAAATTCGTTTTTTCTTGTATGTGGTGTCGTCCATCTTCTCTATTTCTCTCTCTTTCAAGTTTGTTACATAAGAAAAATCCAAGTATAGTTAGGGCAAAGATAACTTGATAGCATTGCGATGTCTAAGCAGGTCCTAATAACATCTTTACATTCGTTGCTAGCTAAGGTTTGCCCCTACTCTGTGGCGTACTTAGGAGGTGGGCTGATAGGGCTGCAGCCCCTCCGAAATTTTCAACACAAATTTTTAAAATGTAATGTAAGTTTTTTTTTTTTTCCTTTTTTAACTTCCTTTTTTTATTTTTTGAAATCCCAAAATGAGAAAAGCTTTCAGAACAGATAATTAAGTTTAGGAAAACATTAAAAGAAATATTTTTTTTGACATGTCTATTTTACTATAAGTCATGTTTATGATTATTCTATTATTCCATTTTATTCATTTTTACTGCAAATCTATCTTTTAGAAATAATGATTAATGTTTTTCAGTCATCTAATTCTGGTAAATAAATGTCAGCAAATTGAATTGAAACTCAGTATTGGGAACAATAGTAAAAAAACAGCAAAATTAACATTATTAGAGCGTAAATTTTCCAAAATATTGTAAACAAGGGTTTCAGTAACACCTCTTTCAATGAAGAAATTTGAAGAATATTTTTTTTAATTTTAATTTACCATTCTCTGTGTCCATCAAAAAGCACTTTCTTCCCAATAATTTTAATGACAAAAAGATTTTTTTTAATGATGTATTTTTGTCGACTTCAATAGGCATTAAAGCAGAAATTCAAGACATTTACTTTTCTTAGCTTACTTTTCTAGTTCATGAGCTCCAACACTCTCAAAGAATCTTACTCAGCCCCCCCCCCCTCCCCTTGAAATGATTTGTCTGCTTACGCCACTGCCCCTACTGTACTTATTCAAATATTTTGTGAAAAAAAAGTTCATAAAAATATACTTCAAAAAAGTGAGATTCAAAAAACAATGTTTACTGTCTTGCGAATAGGGTCTAATTACCGTAAGGACCTCTAGAACGGTAGCCCTGTGGTACGTTCGGGTAGGGGCTACCCCGAATGGTATGTTCGGGTTTAAAAGCTCTCCATAAAAAAAAGTTAGTAAAAATATTTTTCAAAGATTAAAATACTAATTCGTTCTCTTCTGCGAACAGTATCTAACTACCGTAGGGACATTCATGGCCGTAGCACTGAACACTAAAATTAGGCCTATGCGTTATGAATTAAAATCATTTCTCATTTTCTTCAAAACCTATTAAAGTGATTTTGAGCAATTTAGCTTATATGCTGAATTTATGAATTCATTGCTGTGACGTGTAGCGTTATATTACTTATAAATGATCTGTACTGTGTTGTTCATATTTTGCCGTTTCTGAGAGGGGGTGGGGCGCATCCAAAGTAAGTACCAGATCCTGGGCTCGAATTCGAATTGTAACTTCTTATAAGTTATTTCTTATTATGAGTGCTGAGTATTTTTTACCCCTCTCAATTGAATTTGTTTTTTTTTTATTATTATTATATACATATTTTTTAATAGCTGATGTTTACTTGATTCTTACCGTAGCCACTTGTCATTTTACAGTGGCTACTAAACACTTTTCTCACAATTTCAACTGTACATATTTTGCACAATGTGATTTATTTTTTAAACTCTTAACAATACATTTTTAATTTTTACAATACATAGTTGATCTCATTGTTGCCCCCCCCCCCTTTTTTTTTGTCGTTTGTTAACTTCACAAAAGAAAAGTAAGACACTGTATAAAATGTCCCGAAGAAGTTTGAAGGGATTTATTTCTGTGTGTAATGAATGGGATTTCTGAAGATGTTTTTCCTCTATTGATCATTGATTTTGCTATTTCCTTGTATCATGGTAAGTAAACATAATTTTTCAATTAACTGTTTTTTCTCTTTTTGCAGAGGCTTTTTACCTTTACTCTGGACAGCGGGAGCTGAGTTCGTTTTTCATTTAAATCACATTTGCATGCTCAAATCTTAATAACCTGTTTTATGGCCAGATTTTGGAAAGTTCTATGGTAAATTATAAATAATTACTCTGCACGGTTATTTAAAATCCCGTGGATGCTAATATGAATAGATTCCTGAAAGAAAAATCTTTTTTTTTTAGAAACTAACTAATACATTTCTTATATCTTACAACACTTACAAATGTAACATGTAACGAAAAAATTTATTTTTCGAGAATTTTTTCACATTTAAAATTTGATTATCGGTCAAAAGTAAATATAAATAAATGTTACAATAACAAAGTAATTTGCAAAAATATACTAATAAATAAGTGAGTAACTTTTACCATTGCAGGCATGGCAAATACAAAATAGATAAAATTCAGTATTGAATAACATTGTGGCCTCGAAAAACTATCATTGTTCTTTGAATTGTAAACAAACAAAAGTTATAAATGAATGGAGTAAAAACGCTGAGAGTTCTATTAATCTTAGTTTAATGCGAATTTTAAGTTGTTACTTTCTGAAAAACGACCGTAAAAATATAAAATTTCAATTTTATCAAAACAAATGTATTTTAAATTAGTAAGCTATTAGACAATGATAGAATACAGCAACACATGTAAGATTAAGCTGTAAAATAAGCATACATTCACTTGGTTTGGATTTAAGAAACCAGCTGTAAAGCTTACAATTTATACTTTAATGATTTTCCGTAGTCTTAACTTTTTTATCCCCTTTAACGTCAGAAAAATCTTTTGTGTGCAAATAAACTTATTAAATATTTTATATTGAAAAAAACCTGTTACTTTTAGCAGTATACAATTTTTAACTTTCTCTTTCTCTTTTACCTTTACTATTTTGCTTTACTCTAAAACTGTTAATGAAGTATTATCTGCAATATTAGTTAATTTTATTTACGTAAGCATTGTAAAACATAATTTTGGGGAAAAAAGCACAGCCTCAAATGTATTAAGCATAATTACTGATAAAAAGTTACTTTCATTATTTTTTGCGAATGCTAGGCATTTTTAAAATGTTTTGCTGAATGTCAGAATTATAACAGTTTTATAGTTTTTGATTCGGGTAAGTGATAGAAATAAGCAGAAGTAAGCAAAAATAAATAGAGAAAAAAACTTTATTGAAAAGCTTATTTAAATAAGCACCATTAAAATACAAACAGCCAAGTAAACTCTCGTTGAACTATTTTGACTGTTCAAGCTTTCTGGAGCGTTTGACGTTGCAAGTATACAAACCAATCCTTGAGTCAGAAAAAAATGTCAACTATTTCTTTAAGAAATTTTGACGAAGAAGATAATTCCATTGAATTGATCATTGTTCCTCCTTAATTTGATCATAATATTTAAGATTCAGTTAAAATTTTAAATATTCATAATTCTCCTTTTCTTCTAATTTATTGTTATTCTTAATGAGAATAAGTTATTATTCTACGTACGAATACAACTTCTGCAATTTAGAAACTCGAAATTTTATTATTAACTATTTTTTAGAAAGACTCAAATCATATATAATTCCTCACCGAAAATTTTACCAACTAAATCTCGGGTCATCATCCTTTCCTTAACCTTTTAAGAGTTTATCGTAAGACTCTTCGAAGGTGACCTTGAAGGTAAGACTTCCAAAAAAGATCTTCGATGCAGACGATAAATTTATAAAAAATATCGCTGAAAAAAATCTCCCACAACCCCAGCTGTCCTTCGTGTCAGTACCCTCGTTCCGCTGAACTACATCTTTTGTCTGTGCGTATTTCGGTCGCGTGGCACGATTCTAAATCGTTCCATCTTTTGCGACCCCCCCCCCCCCCCCGCTTTAAAAAGTGGGGTGACGCACTTAACTACTCTTATGATAGTAACCCACCGAAAATCTCTCTCCCTTTTTCTTCACTATTTTTTCTTTAGAACTTTGTTCCTTTTTTTTTTAAATTCACACTTTTTAAGGGACCCTTTTTTGTACCCGTATTCGAAAGAGGGTTTTTTTTTTCATCTCCCTTCTTAACCGTTTGCACATGGAGGGTTATTTTCGGTCGTTGCCCGACCCCAGGATTGCGTACAGGGGTATTTTAACCCCTCATAAAAAAATACCACTTTTTAGCTGAATTTTATAACGTTTTTGCCTCATAACTTAGATTTCAAGCCTGATGCCCCCACCGTTTTAAGTAGGTCCGCTTTGACATCTGGTTTTTGGGGTTTATGTTCCACCGAAAATTCTTGTATATGGTTCGAATAACCTATATATTTGCGCTTTGTCGATTTGAACGTTGTATTGCTGATGCAATGAAAGGCGGAAACTGGACATATGTTTGATGTGTGTAGGTAGTTGTCCTCTGTAATCAACTAAAAAAAATTTTTGCATGCACGCGTTCTAAACAATCATGCGGGCCTTTCCCGGATGCTACCACGCATGCGTGCCACGTGCCTATCTTTTATTCTTCGGGCTTAAAACGCTTCCTAACTAACAGAAGGCGAATGGTGCAGAAGATTTTGACAAAGGTGTTGAGCAGTTCCTTTCAACATCTTTTCATTATTTTTTATGGAATATGAAATTTGCAAATCTACTTTCGCTCAACTGATATTTACAAGAGAAAGAAAACGCGTTTCATACAAGATTCTCTTGCTCCTCTAGTTCTTCATATTATCAGAGTTTACTTTTCCATCACTAGTTTATCAACATAGTAGTACCTTTAATTAAGATTTTAAAGCACAATTATCCCCAATTGCAATTTATTGCTTTGTTGTGTTATTATTTTATTGAAAAACTCTGTGCATGTGAAATCTGCCTAGAACTAAAATCCGAACTTTCTTACGCCACGATCTTTTTTTTTCTTTAAATATATTCAAATACATAATTTTTAAAAAAAAAGAAAAAAAGAAATTTCGCATGTATCTTATACATATAAAGGCAGCTGGTTTATAATGAGAAAATATCTAAGATTCAGTTAGAATAAGTGCTTTAATAAATTATCAAGGTGTTTTGTGAGAAAATATGTAACATTCAAGTTCAACATATCAATATATAAGCCTGAAATTATAGAAAAAAATTTTTTAAAGCGGGATTACAAAAAAATATTAATTATCAAATTTCATGTGAAAGTAGATATAAAGAAATAATGTTAGAAAAAGCCGAATAAAATGGCAATACTTTTAGTATAACAAACCCAATTTATTGAAAAATATAAAAGGCGTAATGGTATAATAACTTAGATAGTAATTAGAAGGAAATTACAAATTTTCACTTCAGTATCATACGTATCAAAAATTAAATCATTTTTTTTTCTGCTTGAAAACAGTTTCTTTCTTCTCATTTCTTTTTTTTTTGAAAATACTTTGATTTGCTTGGGTAAGCACTGGTGGAAAATTTGATATGCATATTAACAAAATCCAAACATTGTATGCCTGAAATTCGCAGCAAACACTGTTATTTATTATTTCAGCTCGGAATAAGTCTGAAATACAAAACAGATACGTATAAAACTAAATTAAACAGCATATTAAATGCAAAATTTGAAAAATAAATAGAAAAAAAAGAAAAGAAAAGAAAAAAATTAACATAGATTCGTTTTCAATTCCTTTTGTCAAATGTCTTTTCTACGCTATGCTTATTTAATTTTCCTCAAGAAAGAAGCTCCTTGCAAACCCGAAACTTGGTTCTGCAGTTTTTTTGTAAATTTTTAGAATTTATATTGTTATTTAATTTACTTTATTTTTTTATCACAGTTTTTTTTTTTTTTTTTTTTGTCTAATGCATGTAGCTATCGTTAAAAATGCCCTTACTGTCACTCGATTGCTGTCATGCTGCTATTGAATACAGTCAAACCTGTCTATCGCGAATTTCTTAGGACAGAAGAAAAATTCGAGATACGGAGGCTTCGAGATACAGAAGTTGTGATAAAATTTACAAAAATAAGCAATTGGAACAAAGTCAGAGAGTAACCGCCTCTAAGCAAGGGCTAAGGCAGAAACATGCAATACACCGCCAACTCGGCTATTTCGATCCATTAAGAGGATTTTTGCCTTCAACTCGACAATTTTCGTATTCCATACTGATAAGAGCATAATAAGCTCGAAACTGCAGTCCATGGATCGAAATAGCCGAGTTGGCGGTGTATTGCAACTTAATAGATTGTTTTGCATTGTTATTGTTGAATATTTTACTGTACGACATGTTGCGAGTCCACGTTTAGTAAAATGATATACCCATTACAGGTTTTTGTATGCAGTAACTAACAAGCGTCCCGTTTTTAGGCTACTTGGTATAAATGGGTTAAGTATTGGCTCATTGTAAAGAGAGAGAGAGAAAATTTTGAGGATAGAAAATAGAGTTTCAAGAGAGTAGTTAAGTCAGAAAGAATTTTAAAGAAGTAATTTAAGGAAGTTAAGTAAATTCAGTTAATAGCAACAGAGCTTAGTTTAAAAAATAATAATAGCAATAAATAACGGTATATTTTACCAGGTATACAGAAATAATATAGCAAAATAATTTGCTCCTAAAATCATTTCATGTTACAACTTAAATGATCATTAAATCAAAGTTTAAAAAATGTCCTAGTTTACAAGTTTTTATTCTTAATCATTCATGTTCTCCTTGAAAAAGTTTTAAATAAAAGTATATCATGCAAAATGATTATATTTTTCAATCATTGAAAATATCAAGCAAATATTGTTTGTAAAGCATGAAAATAATCAATTTAGCGATTGTTATTCGAACCATACCTAAAGTTTCATTTCCAAACATTTATGAAAGCTATGCTGAAACTGTGTACGAATGAGAGCAAAGCATGAAATATATGACCATTTTTATGGCTTATGAAAGATAATGATTAGTAACAAAAAATGAAAGTAATAAATTACTAGTTACATCATGTCTGAAGTTTTGTTTCCAGACCTTCATGATATCTCTCTCGTTTAACTTTTTTAAATAAGTGCAAAAGTAAATAAATAAATAAATAATAATAATAAATAAATCATGAAAATAATAGTTTGAAATGAATCGTGAAAGATAAAAAAAAACATATAAATAATATTTGAACTATACATAAGGTTCCATTTAAGGAAATTCATTATATATCTGTGATAAAACTTTATACAAATAAAAGCGACGCATGAAAAGTAATAAGGAATGTTCGTAAAGTTCTGCATCTGCAAACTGTTTTCAAGCAGATTTTTTCCCCACACGTTCATGATATCTTTCATTTAACTGTAAAAAGATGAAAGCAAAATAATCATCAATAAAGCATGAAAATAATAATTATCAATAAATCGTGATGGATAATGCACTAATAAATAATATTTCAAACTGTACATAGGATTCTATTTTTAGACATTCATAATATATCTACGATAAAACTTCCTACAAATAAAAGCGAAGCATGAAAAGTAATAAAAAGTGTTCGTAGATTTTTGCATCTGTAAACTGTTTTCAAGCAAAATTTTTTTCCCCCACGTTCATGATATCTTTCATTTAACTGTAAAAAGATGAAAGCAAAATAATAATAGTAATAATCATCAATAAAGCATGAAAATAATAATCATCAATAAATCGTGATGGATAATGCACTAATAAATAATATTTCAAACTGTACATAGGATTCTATTTTTAGACATTCATAATATATCTACGATAAAACTTCATACAAATAAAAGCGAAGCATGAAAAGTAATAACAAGAAGTTCTGTCAAGAACTAAACGAGCCTACTTTCCCGTACATCGACATCGACATTCTCGCCATCTGATCATTATTCTCTTGATTATCTGAGGCTGAAAATTATGTCAAACATACCTTTTTAGCACTTAGAGCTGATTTCGAAAAGCAAAATATACCCCTCTCATCAGATGAAATAGACACGTAAAAAGTAATTAACGAATAAATCAAGTTTTGTCGCACCTTTTAAAGAGTGTAACTGTTACAGTTCCTCCGTAGAAAAAATCCTCCATCGTTTTCAAAAAAAAAAAAAATAATAATAATAATAATAAAATAAATAAATAAATAAATAAAAGTACAAAGAGCATCAAAACACATTTTATCAAAGAAAGAAAAAAAAAAAAAAGAAAAAAAAACTCGTCCGTTAATAAAATGTCTCGAATTTCACTTTTAATCCGTTGCCAGTTGTTAAATATAAACAAAGAATAAAATTTTCTCGTTTTGTTTTGTTACAAAAAAAATCGTCTGCCGAAAAAAAAATAATAATAATAATAATAAATAAAATAAAACAAATGAATAAATAAACAAAAAATCGTCTGCACAGTCAGTCATTTTTTTTCTGAGCCTGCATTTCCGCCATGTTTGCGGAGTCGGAGTCGGAATCAGAGTCCTCACAGAAGAATTCTCAGAAAAGTACTTTACAAACATTACTTATCAAAACCATTTTCTTACAAAGTTAGTTTAAAGGAGATCCGACTTTAAGTTCAGGATCAACATTCAACTTAAATTCCCCGTAGACGCTAATGTTAATTTTTTTTTTTTTTTTCTGAACGGTTCAATATTGAACGAAAAATTGTTCAAATTGAAAAATCAAATATGGGAATGTATGGGAAAGCCTCTCCGAGATCTTTCAAACAAAAAAAAGTTTATTCCATTCGGACGGTTCACTCAAAAGTTATTAGGTGGGGAAAGGTTGCTTGAACGGTGCAATGTTGAACGAAAAAATGCTCAAATGGAAAATTTAAATACGGTAATGAAGTATCCTTGTTGAGATCCTTCGAACAAAAAGAAAAGTTTATTTAAATCGGACTGTTCACTCAAAAGTTATTAGGTGGAGAAAGGTTGCTTGAACGGTTCAATGTTGAACCAAACATGCTCAAATTGAAAATTTAAATACGGTAATAAAGTATCCTTGCCGAGATGCTTCGAACAAAAAAAAGTTTGTTTAAATCGGACTGTTCATTCAAAAGTTATTAGGGGTGACAGCTTGTTTGAACGGTTCAATGTTGAACGAAAAATTGTTCAAATCGAAAATGTAGATACGGGAATGAAGTATCCTTGAAAAGATCTTTCGAACAAAAAAAAGTTTGTTCAAATCGGACTGTTCATTCAAAAGTTAGTATCGCGGAACCGGTTATTTGAATGGCTCAAAGTTGAACCAAAAATTGTTCATATCAAAAAATCAAATATGGGAATGAGCTGTACTCGCCGAGATCTTTCCAACAAAAAAAAGTTTGTCCAAATCGGAATGTTCATTCAAAAGTTATTAGGGGGTGACAGACAGACCGACCGACCGACAGACCGACACACAAATTCCCCATCTCAATACCCTACTTTCAAATTTTTAATTTTTCGATCTTCATTTTACCTTTTTATTTTTTTCACTTGGCGATATTTTTTGGACTTGGCGATATTTTTTTAACTTGGCGATATTTTTTGGACTTGGCGATATTTTTTAGATGCATTAAGCTACTTTTAATACTTTTTTCGTCTTTCTTTTAATTTTAACGGGAAAGTAGGCTAAAAAGTGTTCGTAGATTTTTGCATCTGCAAACTGTTTTCAAGCAAAATTTTTTTCCACACTTTCATGATATCTTTCATTTAACTGTATAAAAATGAAAGCAAAATAATTATAGTAATAATCATCAATAAATCATGAAAATAATAATTATCAATAAATCTTGATGGATAATAAACCAATAAATAATATTTTGAACTGTAAATAAGGCTCTATTTTTAGACTTTCATAGTATATCTATGATAAAACTTTGTACAAATAAAAGCGAAGCATGAAAAGTAATAAGAAATGTTCGTAAAGTTTTGCATCTGCAAACTGTTTTCAAGCAGAAAATATATTGAGACAAATGCAAGCCAGGATAGAGAAGATAAATGAAGCAGAAACTAC
The DNA here is from genome assembly GCA_038373865.1 of Uloborus plumipes. Classification (NCBI taxonomy): domain Eukaryota; kingdom Metazoa; phylum Arthropoda; class Arachnida; order Araneae; family Uloboridae; genus Uloborus; species Uloborus plumipes. The sequence continues at coordinate 6,793 of JAXGGA010000844.1, read as the reverse complement.
TGATTTTGAATTCTTGAAGATAGCAATAAAGATGCATTTATTTTTATCAGTGACACTTTTTTTTTTCTTATTGAAATAGCCTCTTGGAAATATGGCATTATTACTTTTCCAGTATTACATACATGGTATCGTATTTACATTGGAATTGATAAAGTTTACGCGAATGGAATGAAAATGTATTTCAACGTGAAAATAAATGTATCATGCGTTTTTAAAAAATAGTTTTTGTCTGCTTCAAATAAAACCTGATATTTACTTTTTTTAGTATATATTGTAAGTCGTTTAAACTTTCTGATTTAAAATTTCATTAATGGTTTTAAATTTAGCCATCAAAGTTTTATAGTTATACAACCTGTACTATTTTATAAAAAGAATCTGGGATTATTTTTCTGACCCATCATATAAATTATTTAACATCGAGGTAGAGCATTAATGACATTTAATAACTGTGAATCTTTTATGGGGAATAACAATTTTCTTAAGGTAAAAATGGAACGCAGGGGCAAAAAGGGACTGTATGAAAAGGTTGGAAACCAGAACATTAAATATGTACATACTTATTTTGAACTTAAAACATAGACTATTAAATTGTTTTAAATATTTACCGCATTAGTTAAACTATATTTTGATTTTATATATTTTTTTCATTACGTATGCATTAATTTTTGATGTTCTTGATAGTTTACAAGGAATCGTTAAAAAAAACCAAGAAACTTTAAAAACCAAACACTATTTAAAGCAGTAGTAAAAATATATATATCCTTATTCTCTGATATTAGATAGATACATTCTCTATCCCACCCCCCTCGAATCGTTAAAAAGAATAGTAAAAAATTAAGGCCAAGAAGCTTGAAAAGCTAAACATTATTTAAAGCAGTAGTGAAGATATAATCCTTATTCTAAAACAATAGTGAGATGAAGTCCTCCCCCCCCCCCGCCGCCAATTATCGCTAAATTTCAAACGTTACTAAGCTCAAAGTAAGGAGTCAGAATTTTTTCAGTCAAATACATCTTCTCGAAAATTAGTGGATCTGATTCGCTGCAAGAAAAGTTTTAAAGTCAAAATTTAAAAGAAAAACGAATTTACTTGAACAAAAAAGTTAATGAAAAGTTATACTCCTAATACATTTAGAATGCCGTGAACGAGCTGTTTACTAAACGAATAAAGAACGGATTAATCTGTAACAGCCGATCGCTCTTTTTTTTTTTTTTTTTGACGATAGGATTTTAAATTTCACTCAATTGAAACTGCAGATTTAAGTCAGGGGAATAAAATATATCTACTCAAATCGAACAGTAAAAATATCGACTTAAACCGGCGACGTTCTAAAGCGCTCATTACGAAACATCCCTATAAGCTTTCTTTCGCAAAGTTCCCTCATCCTTTAAGACTCGGGGCTACTTTTTCTCCAACCCTGTCTCCAAAACAGTGAGTGCAGAAATTACGAAAAAGAGCTGGATATGCAAATGTACCAAGCATTAAAAACTCATTTCGGCCTTCCAAAGAAGCCCATGGCTTTTCTTCTGTCTTCTACTTTATTATACGCATCTTCTTCTTCTTTTACTCTTTTTTCTTTTATCTAAGTTCGTTTCGATTTTTTCCTCATAACCGTAATTGGCTTCCCTTGGTGCAGGGCTTTTAAATTAAATGAGCAGTTGAAGCAGCAGCCACTAACATCTCAAAGATAGGAAAATTCCTAAATGTCTCTCTCTTTCGAGTAACTTTCTTTTCGCGCATGCGCATAACTTTGCCGGCAGAGAAATAAAAGAGTAGTTAAAAGTTTGACAGGAGCTTTAAAATGAGAAAAGGCGAAAGTTTAATTTTGGTCTTCTTTTTTTTCTTTGGCGTGCGAAGGAAAAGTAAGAATTGAAGTTATAAAGGTGGAGAAAAAAAGAAATTTAACTTTGGGTTTAAGAATTTTAATCGATGAAGTTTTGCAAAGGAGATTTCCTCTGTGTAGTGAAAGTTGCTCTTGAGGTGTAAATAGCTTGACAGTTTCGAAACTATTTTTACAACTGCTATAAATTTAAACTGTCTTAAACTTTAATTGTTTTTGTTAAGGATGTTTATTTAAGTCTGTATTATATCAAATATTTTGTTTGCATAATTTTATACATAGTATTCAAGCTGTACGACTGCTTTTAATTTGTATGATAATTTATTAGAATATTAGTTATCACGTTATTAACCTATTCGATAACTCAATTTTTGGCTATACAGACGCAATAATAGGTGATATTAATTAATCATTATTACAATTCACCGTATGAGGAATTCATATCGTAATCCAGCTAGCGTAATGACAAAGCTCAAAAATTTGAAAAAGTAGTTTTTTAAAATTCTAAACTTAATGCTTTCTTTTTCTTACTTGTCCTTAGAATGCTGTAAAAATGCTAATTTTACAGTTTATTACTGTGCATTTTACAGTTTTAAACTGGAACCTCTGTTGCCAGTATTTTGACTGTAAAAACAACATTTTATTTTTTGCAGTTTAATTTTAGACCCTTTCTCTAATCAAAGAGAAAGTCATAACATTGATTAAATGTCAAGGACCAACTCAAATGAAACAAATTCTGTTGTATAATTTTTAACAATTCTTAAGTGTAACTGGTGCTTCTTTTAAAACAGTGTTACGTGTCACGTAAATAACTTAACACTAACAGATTTATGTGATCTAAAATTTGCTGATTTCGTTGCAGTTTTTTCTATCAATTAACATTTCATTGTGATGATCTTTCTTTATATTCTAAAAATATATGTTCTTATCTTTTAATATTTATTTTAATTTTTAAACAATCATATTTCTTAAATATAACGTATAATGCACCGATAAGGATATTTTCTATGCAGATTAATGCATTTTATTTCAACTTTCATATTAGTTAAGGATGTTCGACGAACCAATAATTCTTTAACCATAAACGTCAAATTTTTACTTCTTAAGAAGCGACTCAAAACATTCTATCTGTTTGGAAAATCTGCAATTTTCTTTCATTTTAGAAATGAAACAATGTTTAAGTTCTGAACAGCAAGACCTTGTTTTTAAAAATGGTACAAAGAGTTCTTAGAAAGGGCAAAAATGAAATGTAGCGCCTCAAAAGGGGCAATGGCCGGGAAAAGTTTGAGAACTAATATCTTCACATTTGTTCATATCGTAGCAGCTACAGATAACCTACATTCAGTTCCAAGTCGAATCTCATATATCATGATACTTGCGAGGTATTTAAAGTTTTTTTGCATTAGTTCTCGCGTGACCATGCACACGAAATGGCGATAACCACGATCAAAAGAGCCTAACAGTCCATCAAAGTCTTCTACCTCCAACAGCCAACCAGAGACCATGACATAAGCTCCTGTTCCACGGAACAAACCTTTCCCTGCGCATATATCTATATGGGTTCGGCACTTTCTATAAAAGCGTAATCAGTGAAGGCAACCGCCTACGGTCGTATTACGGGCTGTTAAATGCCTGCCAAAAATGGCAGTCTTCTATTAAGCTGGGTTTCTTTTTTTAGAGCGCCAAAATATGAGAGCAATTTAATGCGACCGGTAGACTTAAGGGAAGATTTGCCATTGGTTCAAACTAGAAGACCGTCCAAGGAAAAAAAGGGGGGGGGAGGAATTTTAGGGGCTGGTTGATGAGAATATTAGTTTGGCTCGAATGGGGGGGGGGGGGGGCACAGAGCTCTAAGTCTTATGGAGGTTTCTCATTATGCAGCCTTTCTCCCTTATTCCGTGCATAGTAAAGTGGATGTGCCCGTGGACTTGATAATTCATTTCGCACGGGTCTTTGTTCGGGAAAAGGACTGACATTTTTGTTCATTCAAAAAAGGGTTGCTTTAATTTCGAAGAAAATCTCCCATTGTTGTTTCCCAGGAATGAAAGCTTGGAATTTTCAACTTTTTAGCGAATCTCATTTATTTTCATCTCAATGATTAAAAAAAGTCCATTTGCGTATAAAGAACCCTAAAAATAGAAAAGAAAAGCCATTTATTTATTTATTTTTACTTATTTAGTTTTTAAATTTATTCTTTTTTTTTTTGATCCAATCGTTTTCAATGTCATTTTATTTCAAATACAGTTGGGAATTTACCATGTCACAATTGTTGATATTGCGACATGGTAAATCTACGACAGGGTCCCCTACGACATGGGGACCGTGATTGGGAATCCAAAACGCTCATGAAAAATAAGTTACGTAATTCTGTTTGTCTCTAAGGGGCCCCTAAAAATGCATTGCGGCTAGCCCCAAACCTGTAAATCCGCCACTGCTCAAAGATAATTGGTATTCCTGCAAGGGAAGGAAATACACACACATGGCGCGTAATATAAAATTCATTATTATAGCAATCTGTATATCTTTCCTTTTGAATAATAGTTCATCGTTTCTAAATAATCGGGATGAATAATTTTTACCTTTTATTTGGCGGGAAATTTATTTATTTAAAACTACTTACTGTAATTAAATGTATGCTTAAAACAAGAAAATATGACAAATGAACTTATTAACAACCTGTAATAATAAATAAATAGTACAGGACTGCGAAATTGAAGTTTAATACAGATAAGTTTTCGCTGATCGATCTTCATGTTGTGTGTGTGGATTTCGAAAATTAACTTCTTTAGTTTCCACTGCGTCAGGACTTAACATAAAACTAATTTCTGTTGTTTCAAAAATCCTCCACCAGAAAGAATTATCTCGAACAATTTTGCATGTGTCGTCTGGCAACATTTTTTTTCCTTTATATATGTGTAGAATTAATTATCCATTCGAGGAGCACGTTAAGTTTTCAGCAATCGATCTGCTTTTTTTTTTTTTGTTTAAATTAGTTGAAATTGCTGTTTCCAGATTGCACGTTGGTTGGGTTTAAGCACAGGAACTTATGGTGCAGTTTCAAAACTCCCAGCATACTACTTTAATTTATTTATATTAAGATGTAACATGCATAAAATGCACGACAGACGAAGAGGAACCAGTAGTGGATTTGAAAGTGTGAAGTCAATTTTTGAAAAGTGAAAAACAAAACAAAACTAAATAAAAAACTTATATTTTTGTACGCAATCTTTTTCCCTTCAATTTCAATCTTTTACGTTCTGTTACCTTTTATCTCAGGTTCTCTTGTTAGCATCCATAGCTGTGAGCATGTTCTTGTCTATTTTCTTTGATATTTGCGCATTTGCACTTTGTACCTTTGTCGTCTTAGTAGATCCTTTCACTCTTTTTTTCTCTGACTAAGCCTTAATTTTGCTGCTGAAAAGTTCACATGCGTATAAAAAAAATGAAATTTGACAGTAACTGGGCAACCATCGCTTGAAATGTGTCCAGCTTTTTCATTAAGACTCCTTTTTAGTCATGATTCTTGCAATTACCCAAACATTTAGTGCGACATCTTTGAAGGTATTCCAAACTTTTTTTTTCTTTCCTTGCTGGTATCAAATTCTTCATCCCTCATATGCTTAAGGATACCTGTACTAACAAAAGTACTGATTTCAACTTGGCTTTGGGTAAACCTGAAAACGTTTTGCACAAGTATTTGAAACAATCGTTCTCTTTTAGTATAGCCCTGAAAAACTGCTCCATTACACCTAATTTTATTGGCAGATGCGGTAACAATATTATTTTTGGTTAAACTTAGCTGTTCCAAATCAAATTTTTTAGTGCATGATTAAAGATTTTGTATCTCCGAACATTCTGTTTTTTAACCCAATGTTGAGTCTAATCAGGACGGTCCCACATGCATATGAAACAAGATGACTTTTGAATGTCCTCTTGTTCACTAAAATGCATGGAGACAAGTTTTAAATCATTGCAAATGTTCAAACCGATTTGAGCATATTTAATTTTGTTGAGGACAAGAGTCAGGTTTTCATAACGTGTTATTAAATGTATGGAGTGTCCAGCTGGCAGTCACACAAGCTACCGTGTTGACGAAGGGCAGCCCTGTCAATGAAGCAATAAACTCCATTCACCTTCATTGTAGGGGATATTAAATTTGCTCATCAATTCAAGAACATCAGAACACTATAGCCTTGACAGATTCCCCTCATCTTCCAAGTACTTAGTAAAGTCCTTTTCTCAAATTCTGAACCTAGAAAAGAAGTTCCTTTGGCGAATGAGTTTTTTCATTCAATCTAGAGTACAACAAGTCAGCTGCTTCTTTTGAAAGGACCCTTTGCAGAGGAAAATGGTCAGACGAGAAGAGGAAAAAATTCAATGCGGGGAAAAAATTAGTAAATATCTCACACTATTACACGAAAAACTTCTGAGTAAAGAAAAAAAATGCGCAAACTGCTCCCCCCCCCCCCTTTTTATAAAAATTAATACATGAAAATCGTTGGTCCAAAGGTAGACGACCCACAAAAAAAAAAAAAAAAAAAACTGAATTAATTTAATTGATCATCACAAAAAGGCGGTACTGCATTGTAAAACATGTAACTGCAGTGCACAAGACTAAATTGGAAGAGTTTGCCTTGAGTTACTGCTAGGAATATTCGTTTGAATTTGGAGCTAACAAAAGGTGACGCACAGAGGCCGTCAAACCGCAAATAAGCAACATTAATGCATTCAAATGGCCGAGACTGAACAGTTAAAATTGTGTTTATTTAATCGCGTACGAATATATCGAGTATGTACAATGATCTTATAAATGTAGCACTAAAATCTCTTACTTAACCCATTAATGCCTAGCGTCCCTTTTTAGGGACGGTCCAAAAAAGGGTCTGAATTTCCCCAAAATGAACATTTCAACCAAATAATGGTGTTCAATTAGTACCTTGGTATTGTTTCAATTC